>CM067366.1:63916686-63962034 GCA_034401795.1 Chaetoderma sp. LZ-2023a | reverse complement strand
CGGCATGACACGTGTGTTTGCTTCGTTTCGATGTTCCAAGTTTGGTTCCAATTGGTTCAGGCATTACTGAGATATAAGACAAAAACTTTTGTTTAACGCAAAAACTTAACGTAAAATATTAACAAAAATTATACTGTGACCTTTGGCCCCATAACCTTGATGTCATGACTGCGTTATCGGTGGGCTGCTTCCTTTTGATGTATATCTCCATGTACCCAAGTTTGGTTCCAATTGGATCAGGCATTGTTGAGATATAAGACAATACATGTAACTTTTGTTTAACGCAAAAACTTAACGTAAAATATTAACAAAGATTATACCGTGACCTTTGATCCCTATAACCTTGACCTCTTGATGTCTGCATCAGCATGCTGCTTCCGTTAAATGTAAATCACCATGTACACAAGTTTGGTTCCAATTGGATCAGGCATTGCTTAGATATTAGGCAATAACCTTTGTTTAACTCAAAAACTTAACGTAAAATATTAACAAAGATTATACTGTAATCTTTGACCCCTGTAACCTTGACCTCATGGCCTGTTTATCGACGGGCTGCTTCCTTTTGATGTATATTACCATCCACCCAAGTTTGGTTCCAATTGGATCAGGCATTGCTGAGATATAAACTTAACTTAAAAGTTTACGCCGCCGCCGCCGCCGGAAAAGTGATACCTATGTCTCAATCCTGCTTCGCAGGCGCGACAATAATATTCACCCAAAATATTGAACCTATAAAGGTGAATCCTTCAAAGGGCGCATCTACCCAACATAAACAAGCCACCTGCCAAGTTCCATTAAATTATTTTAAGCAATCCTGTATGCTATGTTGTTTACAAGATATTGTGGATGGACAGACGGACAGACACACACGGTGATTGCTACAGTGCTTCCTGGAAGGTGCTGGGCCCTAATTAAGGACTATATAATATTAAGGACTATATATACCATTCCCGACTATATAATATTCACGACAATATAACTATATAATATTCAGGACTATATAATATATATGGTATAAATTGGACAATAATCAAATAAACCCGTTTTGTATGATGCATATTAATGCTTATTTGGGTGTAACTGAACCAGTCATGCACAGGTATTTATTTTGTGGCATACACACTCAATGTTTTAAATACCTATTTCTTTGAAATTGAAATATATATGTACTTTAGATTTTAGGTCATGATCATACAAGTAGTGTTGTTCCGATTAATCTATTTGATCGATGATTGATTGGTTTGCATGTTTAACCAACCAGTCGATCGTGATTTCAGAAATCGATTTTGGTTGTTTATAAATTGATTTTATTAATATATTTTAACTGGTCAAGTTACAAAACGAATACTTTTTGGAAAAGAATTTAAATTTAATTGTTACAACTATATAGTATTACTCCTTAGTCTAAGACATTAATTCTTCCAGCACTCAAATAGTATGTTAACTTCAAAACAACCATACCAATAACATGTTGAATAGCTTGAAACTTATTTTACTGGAAGCTGTAGCAGCCTAAGGCAGCAACAGCTTCCAGTTAAATTAGTTTCAAAATATTCAATAGATTATTTTTTTAATTATTAAGAATCCGTTATACCTGCAACTTGGTTTGAAAGGGGTAATTATCCTTGAACTGGCTATCACAAAAATAGTACCAATTCCCAACACTAGATACAAGGTCTGTCCATGTTGGCTTAGTCACGCTGCACATCTGCAGGCCAGGAGAACACTATTTTTTAAAGCTTACAATGGACCTTTCCAGTTTTAGCTATGCCCCACCCATCGCTAGCTACGCTCCACCCACACCTCGCTCGTGTTGGAATCGATCGATCCCTGAACTCCATGACTATCAACTTCCATAAAACTATACAGGTAAGCTGTTGAATATTTTTTAAACTAATTTGACTGGGTGCTGGCAGCAATAGTGCCCAGTCAAATTAGTTTCAAAATATTCAACAGAATGTTTATTAAATATCAGACATACAATTCGTACAAAGTGTCGGACTATTAAGCGTTTAAGACAGACTAAATCGAGGCATTCATGCTGTAATTGATTATGAGGTAATCTTGCATGTCATGTAATTGATTACGACATCATATGATGATGAATAAACTTGAAAGGCCCCTTGGAATGACCGGCTGAATTATTGTCAATGAATGTCCAGAGCCTCAGATACATGAGTCGACCCTTCAGGGCACTTTGAATAACACTCAAACTCTTATTCTGGATGCCAGAAATGGCAACTGGATCTCTCAGTTGAGCCATCCTCCGCTTCGCATAGGCCTCGACAAAAATTGTCTTATCTTGGCCCGCAAATTGACATTCCTCAAGAAGCCATTTTGGCCGGATTGACTATTAACCCTTTAGTTGTCATGATTGGTAAAGATAATCCAAATAATATGGTTATTGAATGTCCACTTGCAGGCCAATAGAATATTATTTTTCAAAATTTAAAGCTGGAGTGTCCGGCTCGCTTATCGTGACAGTTATTTGACTCATTTCAGCAGTAAAATTCCAAAAATACTTTTCTCATGGCCTGCAAATGGCCATTCCTCAAGACCTCCGTTCTAGGCCAGCTCAATAATTAAGGGTTAAAGTATTTAATAAAGATAAAAGTTAGATTTGGTTTCATCCCAATTTTTCTGAAAAAAACCCATAATAATTTCACTGAGAAATTGTTGCTAGCTTTGGCAGCAAACGTATCATTCACGTCGCTCTCACAATATGCATAAGTATATTCAGTGCATGAAGTTCTTTCCTATATATTCCGGCTTACATCTAAATGTTGGACCTCATAGTGGTGCAGGGGTGTAACTCCCTGGGTGTCAAGCCAGATATTGGGGGGGGGGGGTCTAACCACAACATTATGCAGACCGCTATTACATGACAAAATAAACCATCCCAATAATGCTAAGGTGTTCAGTGTCTGAAGTTCCTTGAGCCATAAGCATATACATGTAATTTACTGATGACATTTCATTAACATTTATAGCCAAGTAAAACTGGCTGCACTGTCCCTGAATCAAGCTGAGGAAGCGCAGGCACGTGTATATTTACATATGCATATAAGCACCTGTACACTAGGCGATAATTGATTTATGCAACAATCTGATCCCGTGGCATTTGCAGTGGAGTCAATTTTCCACTGTGCTATGTATACAGCATATGTTATCCCATAGCCAGGAGCTATAATATATTATAGAGAACAGGAGATTATTATTGTCAATATGACCATTTGGCATTTCTGTCTGAGCAAAACGCTTGAAGAATGACAAATATTATTCTTTTTTGGCATTTTCTGGCAACATGTCAAAGACAAGAATCAGCAAACTTTAATATCAAACAATCTCTCAATCTTTGTAGACCCAGTGCCAACAAAAATGCTGAACAAGTTCCAGATATTACGACGGCGACGAAGTTCTACCATATTAAAACAAGCCGATCTCATACATTATGTGATGCTGGAGATGGCATTGATTATAATGGCAATACATCGACATAAACAAGCGTAACTAATTCAGTTGCATACTCATGATCAAAACATCAACAAAATCGCTAGAACAGGACATGGAATGCAGCGAAAGTAAATAATTTAAATCAAGCCAAATACTGCGATCTCCTCAACCCCTTTAATGGTCAAGATTGGTCTTTTTGCTGGAAATGAACAGGGTGTATGAACGTACAATGACCGGGGGTGGGGAATCTGGAGCTAAACTATGAGTGGGGGCCAAAACGTAAGGGGCTGCTATGGGGATATGCTATGCCACCTTGCCACCCCACCCCCTCAACCCCAACACTCACCACCCCCTCACCCCCAACCCACCCCTACTCCATGCCTAAGATAATTTTTTGAAATTTACAAATGGAATGACTGGCTCATTTACAAATAGCCTTCTCTTGGCCTGCAAATTGACATTTTTCAAGACAGTTGATGAGGCTGATTTTGGATGGGTTGACCACAGGAACAAAAGATGGTGGTTCTTTAAGCGATGTAGCTAAAAGACCACATATCTTAAAGAAGCACCATCTTCTAGTTACCTCCAAATGATGTATGGCTTCCAGTCAAATTAATTTCAAACTATTCAACAGAATAAGATTTATATCATGAAGAGTTTACTTTTTCAGGGATGTGTCATTGAAAGGATTACATGTAAAGTTCAGTTGTGCGGATTGTTGGGAACTGTGCGGAGAATAATCTTTAAAAATACATTTTGATTTAACCCTTTCACCAATAAATTCCCTGTATCTCACTCTTAGCGTAAACAAACAGGAAAGCTGTTGAATATTTTGAAACTAATATGACTGAAAACCATTGCTGCAATACGACTTCCAGTCAAAATAGTCAACAGAAGACATGTATGCTATAAATCATGTGCTTCTAAACCCTTTAACCCGTAAATTTATTCAAAAAAATTAAATTTTCTCACAGAAAATGTCCATTTGCAGACAAAGAGATTATTTTTTTTAATTTACCACTGAAATATCGAGCCAGTCATTCCAGTGGTTAATTTTTAAAAATAGTCTTCTTGGTCTCCAAATGGACATTTCTCAAGACCACTGCAGAAACCGGTTTTGGCTGATATGAGTGTTAAAAGGGTTATGGGATTTTTTGTTGAAAGGGTTGAGCACATCACAGTTGATACAGATCTCAAGCTTTAAAAGGGTACTGAAATACTAGCCCGTTATATACAATATCTAATCTCATATATTGCAGCAGTAAGTAAAGCGCTTTTCCTGGGAATCCATTTTGAGACAGTCATTATAGCTGGATGAACATGAAATGTTATTGTTGAGACAATCCTAAACTCATTATCACAATGACATTCACCTTTTGATGCCAAGGTGATTGCGTCATGCCATCTCATTATAAGGCAGGATGTGCCCGAATTTGGGCCCTACAATATGCTTAGCCCTTAGCACACTGCTATAATAATAATAATAATAATAATAATAATAATAATAATAATAATAATAATAATAATAATAAGCCTTATTTAACGAAGGTAAACCGATCAGTTACAGGTAGCTGGTCTTACCCGGGGCCTTCAGACTATACTTAGTACTATTTACATTTATGTACACAACTTTGATATATACAATATACACATTTTATTTATTTACACAATATACAAATATACATTTTAACCCTTATGGTGCTGTTCTCTAAGATGTCAAAATAGTGGACATTTTGAAAACTCTTTTATCAAAGCTGTTGTATCTTGCTTACAGAAAAACAGTTTTCAAAATGAACACCAGCTACCATGCTGTATTTAATGAAATAATTTACGTTTATAGCTCAGCAGCCTGAGGATTAAAATAGGAATTACTCTTATACGATGATTTAACTATCTGATATGTAACTGTCTGTCTGCTGCAAGCCACCAGGCCATGATTTCAACAGGCAGCAACTCTAGACCTGCTGAAATTATCTCGGAAACAACTCAACCAAAAGTTGGTGGTGGCTTAATTATCTCCCAACAACTGTAGGATGAGCTGTCTCCAAATCATTCACCATATCCAGAGTTAAACCCTATGGAAAATGTAGACTACAGGAATTCAGCAGGGAGACATTTTACCTTTTTCACATACAAGTCCCTGAAAAAGTATATTCTTTATAACATAAAACTTAAATTGTATTCTGTTGAATATTTTGAAATTAACCCGACCAGAAGCCATTTGCTGCCTAAGACAGCAATGGCTTCCAGTCAGATAAATTTCAAAACACTCAACAGTGTTTCGTGTATGGTAGCGTTGAAAATTAGATATTGGGAATTCATGGGTGAAAGGGTTAATGCATATACTTTGTTCTTTATCATATATTGAGATTTGAAAGCGGTCAAGGAAGAGGCTGTTCTAAGTGATATTTTTAAGGAATTCCATAATCTGGATCCTTTTACAACAAAACTAGAGGAATGTAGTACACTTTTTGCTAATGGGATTTGCAACTGCATATTTTCAAAAGATCTCAGATTACGATCATGGGAATCTGAGCTCTTTATAAACAGTTTTAATAAGTATTCTGGATTTTCATTCCTAACAGCTTTATATACAGTACAGCAAGTTTAGTAATTAATTCTCTCATGTATTGACATCCATTTCAGTTTCTCAAATAGAATTTTTGAGGGTGTACACAATTTTTCAGAAAGGATGATTCTTGCAGCATGTTTTTGTAATTTTAAGTGCCTGACTGATTGGTGTTCTTTACAAATGTTTCCCCACACTACAAGGCAAAAATCAAAATGAGGTACAATATATGAATTGAAAAATTTTAAACGGATATCAAGAGGTAGGTCTTTTGCATATTTCTTAAGTATTCCCAAGTCATGATATTTTTTTAACAACATTATTGATGTGATCCGTGAATGTAAGCGTGTCATCTATATGCATGCCTAGAAGTTTTTCGCAGGTACTACCAGTTAAATCTGTATTATCATATTGGATGGTGACATCTTTAAAATCTTTAAGTTTAATTCTTGATCCAATAAATAACAATTTTATCTTGTTTGTATTTACAATCATTCTATTCTCATTACACCATTCCTTGACTGCTTTCAAACCATCATTTAAAGATTTAGTTACGTTAGCAGCACAGTTTGATTTAAAATAGACAGTTGTGTCATCGGCATACATGTCAGTATCACAATGACTAATATAAGATGGGAGGTCATTTACACAGATTATAAATAGTAGAGGGCCTAAGATTGATCCCTGCGGTACACCATGCTTAACAGCCATAGGGTCTGCTAAGATGCCAGATTTACTGACGCATTGCCACCTGCCATTTAAATATGAAGAAAATCATCTAAGTGCAGAATTATCAAATTTATAGAGTTCTAATTTCTTAATTAATATATTGTGATCAATTACATCAAATGCCTTTCTAAAATCAATTAATACATTTCCAGTTATTTCTCCATCATTAATCGCCTTCGTCCATGAATTAAGCATTTTAAGGAGAATTGTTTCACAAGAGTGATATTTACGAAAACCCGACTGATTGTTACAAAGTAAATTATACTGAGACATATATTCAAAAACTTGGATGTGAATATGGCGCTCCATTATTTTGGACAATATAGGAAGAATAGAAATTGGTCGATAGTTTTCAATATTGTTTACATCACCAGTTTTATATAGAGGGAAGATTTTCGCCCCTTTCCAATTTTCTGGAAAGGTCATAGTTTTCAGACTAAGATTAATGATATAAGCTAGTGGCCAGATAATTGTCGATGTAGCCATCTTTAAAAACCTGGGAGTCAAATTATCCAGTCCTATTGCCTTCTTTATGTCAAAGCTATTTAGCTGCTTCAAAACAAAGTCTGGAGTTACTTCTGGAATACTAAAGTAAGTGCTCTGGGGAACATTTTTATCTACTATGCGTGTTATTAAATTCTGGAATTAACATGTATTGTTATAGTCATATGGAGGCTGCAACTTCAATAAATTGTCTGCTGCCTCTGCAAAGAAAACATTGAATGCATCTGAAATTTCTTTAGGATTCAATAACAAGGTACCATCTGCTTGAATATAGTGTTCAGTGTTGGCTTCATGTTTTCTGGGATTTAGTTTCCCAAGAATTTTCCAAATATCATTCTGATTATTTTGATTTGTGATGCTTGTTTGTAGCAGATTTTGTTTACTTTTTTCTATTAGGGCTGTTGTTTTGTTGCGCCAGTGTCTGTATTGTGCAGTGTCTTTCTTAGCATAAAAATTATCTCTATTTTTCATTGAGGCTAAGATTTCATCATTTATCCATTCTGGTAGAAATCTGTGCTTAACTCGCTTTTCTATCATTGGTGCATGTTTATCTAGAATCTTCAAGAAAGATGTCAAGAAGAACTCTAACGCGTGGTTTACATCATTTATAGCAAATATGTTTTCCCAGGGAAAATTGTCTATATCTGTCTTGAATGCATCTTCAGAGAATTTTGTCATTTGCCGCATGTGAACAATTGTGTGCCCAGATTTCTTATGGTGGGATTCTTTATAATTTAGCACTATGAAAACAGGTTTGTGATCACTTAATGCAGGATTTGAGACCATTATCTTATTAACAACCTGTTCATTTGATACATAGATGTGGTCTATCAAGGTGGATGTTTTATTTGTGATTCTAGTTTGCTGCTTAACTTTTTGTGTAAGATGAAACATATCTGTCATTTCATGCCATCTTGTATTTTCATCTCTTAAATTATAATTAATATTAAAGTCACCTAACAAAATAATTTCTTTACTTTCATCCAGAACTTTTGAGTACATGTCCTCAAAACGATCGATCCAGCTACACTTTGTACTTGGGGGTCTATAAACACAAGCCGTAAGAAATGACTTACGTTTATATGGCTTAATTTCTAACCACATTACTTCTAAATCATTAACTTCTAAATCGGACCTATGCTTAAATGATATGTTATGAGCAATATAAGTAATAATCCCGCCACCATCTTTGTGTTTCCTATCTCTACGTTCCGAGTGATATCCTGATATTTGGAGTAATGTGTCTGCAGATGTTTCCTTAAGAAAACTCTCTGTTAATCCTAGTACCTCTACTTCTTGTTTTGGTCTGTCTAATAATAATCTGAGCTGATCTATCTTTGGGAGAATGTGGCCTATGTTTAGATGACCTATCCTTAAACCTTTGTGCGGGAGATTGAATCCAGGGATAGGTGATGTCTGCGTTGACTGTACATGTTCAGTGGCTAGAGGAAAAGTGAACTTTAATGAATCCTGTAGCTCACTTAAATGACATGCAAGATAACTCCCCACAAATATGTAATTTAGACAGTTTATCGACATATAATATTTAATATGAATATAATTTAAATAGCTACCTCCACATTTATCTATGAAGGAATCTATGTTTGTATTTACAGCATTAAAAATCTTATCTGTGGCAATATCACCATTTACATCACCAATATTTTTATCCTCACCGTCAGTCTTTCTCAACACCATCATCATCACCATGTTCATCATCATCATCGCCATCTTTCTTATCATCATCACCATTTTTATCATTATCATCATCACCATCTTTTTTATCATCTTCACCATTTTTGTCATCATCATCATCATTATATATTTTATCATCATCACCATTTTTATCATCATCATCATTACCATCTTTTTTATCATCATCATCGTCATTTTTATCATCATCATCATAATTATAATCATCATCATCATCATCATCTTCATTAATCCTAATAGCTTTATAATGGTCAGAATTCTCTATTTGGCCCCGGGGATTTTTAGATATTTCAAATAATGGTGGATTTGTACAATTTTCAGAATAAGGAAGAGTTGTCTCCCTTTTATCACACATTCTATTTAGACATGCTAGAGAAGAATCAATATCACATATGCTATCAGGTTTGAAACAGGTGTCACAGATTTCATATTCCGCTAAATTTTTAGTGTTGATATTCAGGTCTCCCTCAGTTGAAGCATTTGAGGGACACTTACATGGAAACGTATTGCAATCATAGCACAATTTATATAATACATTGTATCTGTTATTGAAGTACGAGTCATTCAGGAGTTGATTGATTGGTGTATAGTCAGTCAGTTTATGTAATTCCCAGTCATCTGGGTTTATGGCATCATCAGAGGTTGTGGGCATGAGCTGGCTTTGTGTGCTTTACCTTGGCAGTTCCAGCATATGATTTTCTTCCCATGACGACAACGCGATGTTGGATGGCTATCACCACAGAAAGCACATTTTGGTGACTGTCTAGCACAGGCAGTGTTTTTGCCATCTCTGTTCGGTATTATTGTAAGCATTGTGTTCATATTCTTTAGCATTTCACTTGTTCCTTTACGGCTGAGGTGCAGACCATCACCAACAAAGAGATTCCTATCTATTTGTCCATGACCATAATTTGTACGAAATGATGCTTCGTGATCTACATACACAAGTCCAAAACGTTCACACAATATCCAAAGTTCATAGTTCAAACCTTCATTGAATTTGTTTTTACCTACATTATCCATCCTTGGCGGTAGACCACATACAAGTATGTCACATTTTGTGCTGTACTGTAGGAATGTAAGCAGGCCCTCATACTGCTGCCTTGCTTCGTCTACTCCAAGATTATAATCGTTTGTGGCTCTCTGGATAACATCGTCTGATACTGCTGCAAGGGAGATAACTCATATAATTTCCAGTGAACTGTTGAGATTTTGCCACCTGGAATACAGTGTACAGTTGATGAGCCCTTGTGGCTTAATGTCATGAATCAATGATGATCCTATGATGAGCGTGGATACTGGTTTGCATTGTGCTTGTTCCTCTTCATTAATGTGTTTGTGTGTCACTTGTTTAATTTGGTCATCTGATTCTGTAAGTTATTAAATTAGACTTTGCTTTTATGTAGACCTGCGGTGTCTGTGGTTGTCTTTGAGCTGACACTGTCCGTTCTAATCTCTTAGAACTGAGATCCTATTTGGTTTGGTACAGATTCACATATTTTACTAATCTTATCCACTGTCTTCAACTTAATAGTTTGTGTAGGCACAGTTTTACATGTTTCAGTGGTTTTAGCAGCAGCATTCACATTTGAGATTTGTGTGGGTACAGTTTCACATGTTTCTGTCGCCATATCAACAGTCATTAGAGTTAATGTTTGCGCTGAGTTAGATGTCATGTTAGTTTGAATTGTTTGGATGCTTACAGAGACTGTGTTATCACGGTTCTGACTTTGTTTTTTCATTAGCTGATTTTCAATTTCCAGCCTCTTTATTTTTGCCTCTTTCTCCAGTAGCAACTCATTAATTCGATATAATTGTGTGAGAATTTCAAAACTAGATGGCTGATTCGGCTGATTTGTTGTGCTATTCACAGTGATGCTCTCTACAGCTGCTGCATTGTATTCGTCAATGCGTTGCGGTGTGAATAAGGTTTGGGGACTGGTTGTTTTGCTACCCTGCCCACTCTCAGAACCTGTAGGCGTGAACACTGGTTTTGGAGTAGTTGTTTGACTGACATGGATAGTCCTTGGAGTGCACACTATGGATGGCAAATCAACAGCTTGGTCATGAAAACTAGCTCCATGCCATGCTGTTTGCGAGTCTGTCCTAGGTGTTGATGAAATTTGACATCAAAGTAGTAAGGGTTAACCAAACATGAGGTTTCTAAGTTGAGCTAAACGTAAAATGTTTTACTGGTGAAAAATGCTAGGTTTTTAGCAAGGTCACACTGACCTTGACCTTTTGATTCCAAGGTGCCATGTGTCGTTCCCTAGCTCCTTAAATAAAGAAGCATGTGTTCAGCTTTGGCTCCAGTATGATTAAGCAAACATGAGATATAAACGGTGAAGTTGAGCCAAACTCAAATCTTAACGTTGAAAAAACCAGTTTTTCCCAAGATCATAATGATCTTGACCTCTGACATTTTGACCTTGAACACGTTGAAGGACTTTATATCATACTCCCTCATTATTAGGAACCATATCTTCAAGTTTGGGTTCAGTATGATTAACCAAACATGAGATGCATGAACTGCTAAGTTAAGCTAAACACAAAGCCCAAAGGTTATTGTGTCATGCTCGCTCCTTATATGGTACCATGTGTTCAAGTTTGGGTCCAGTAAGATTAACCAAACATGAGATATAAACGGCTAAGTTGAGCTAAGACGGCCCAAATGTTAATGTTGAAAAAACGGGTTTTACCAATGTCACAATGACCTTGATCTTTGACCATTGGACCCATTCTTCATTGTGTATGCCCAGTAATTATAAGTAGGTAATTATAAGGCAGTATGTGTCCAAGTTGGGTCCAGTAAGATTAACAAAACATGAGATGCATGAACTGCTAAGTTAAGCTAAATGCAAAATGTTAATATGGAAAAAACAGTTTTAACTGCGACGTTGCCCTTTGACACATTGACCCAACCTCATTACCTGATGCCCTGTTATTATATGGAAGCATGTGGTCAGCTTTGGGTCAAGTATGACCAACCAAAGATGAGGTATAAACTGCTAAGTTGAGCTAAACGGAAAATGCTTAGATGCTTTGACCTAGTTATCCCACTGTCATTGTGTGATGCCATGTCATTATAACCTATAAGAAAGCAGGTCTCAAAGTTTGGGTCCACTATGATTAAGCAAACATGAGATATGAAATGATAATTTTAGCTAAACACAAATTGGCCGCTTCTGGGCGACGTGCAGGGTATTACAATACATTTAGCTTGTTTCACTTCATAATGTCAAGTTAAAAACGACACCTCTATTATAGGCCCACAAATAGACATGGTAGATGAATGTTACAGTCAATGACCTATGAATAGTTGGGTTGTTACAGTGCTTTCTGTAAATGGCCTATTAATGGTTGGTTTGTTAGTCAATGATCTATGTATGATAGGCTTGTTAGTAGTCAATGACCTATGTACAATAGGCCTGTTAGTACTGTCAATGAGTTATATATGGTCAGTTTGTTACAGTAAATGACCTATGTATGATAGGCCTGTTAGCAGGGACAGACCGCCTTCAGACCCCCCTTGTGGGATGATCCGTAGTTTTATTAACCACTAAAACATACCGTTCAATCACTACTTGCCAAATCAACCACTCTGCATTTAGCACCAGATTTTTATTATTGCTTTTCATGCCACCCTATGCCTATACCATATCATTGTACTCTCCACCAGGCTTCTGGCAAGGTACCCTCCCACCATACAGCCTGTATGAGACTGGCACCAGTCTGTATACACTCCTCAATGACCTAGGTCCTTGCGCATGTGCGCTTATTCGCAAAGGCGCCAAAAGACAACATAGAATCACTTTCCAATTTTGATGCATAAGACAGAATAAAGATTCTCAAATCATTCCCACACAGGGTGGCTGAGACCGGGTCGTAGTGATTGAACAGTAAGTATGTTTTAGTGATTAATAAAACTACAGGCCATCCCACAAGGGTGTGTGTGTGTCTCTGGGCTTTGTTATTACACCACAAACATCTGTACCGTTCGACCACTACTCGCTAAACCCATAGAATTGGTCAAAGCCCCCACTTTAAAACCTTCCGGTGGGTGGAGATTTGAGAAACTTAAAGAAGGATAAAATTAAATCAATATCCTAGCTTAATGTTAATCAAATTAACAAAATTGTGCATCAAGATCAATCACACTGTGATTATCAAACAAGGAAAATGATAACTAAAAAGGAAACTAAACAAAACACAAAGAAAGAATCTCACCCATATCATACAGGTGTCATGGTGCTGTTAGGCCAGGTATAGGAAATTCTGTGTGGAATTATATATTATTGATTTTAACCAGCATAAATTAGAATGTTCATAATTATGACCAGCTGAATCAAGCGTGGCGATCCTAGGAGTATAGTGGACAGAGGACAATAGCCCAATTCATAGCCAGAACAATTAAAGCAACCCAGCCTGCATTGTGGACATAATAAATCACAGTATTCGAAGACAGGTATATGCTGATTTTTTATATATAATAAGATACTTAAGAAAATACATGTTTATAATCCAATAACCATTTTCATTCTGAATCCCCACTAACATGATTTCAAGACACTGGCAAAAGAAACCTGCATATTATTTTGGAAATAATTTGACTGAAAGTTGTTGGTGCCTCAAGCAGAAACTACTTTCGCTTTGATTGTTTTCAAAATAGTCATCAGGATTTTCTGAGTATATCAGAGTATAATACTGTCAATACGCATACAGAATGAAAGTGGTTAATTATATTTATTTCATTGAATTGCATGAATTCTGTATTAATAAAAATACTATTAGTAAAAACTTGATTCTTTAAACAAATTATTAATGATTTTAGACATATTCTGAATTTATCTTGAACGTGTCTCTGTATACTTTAATGACCACTAGCTATAAAATGTAAATGAATTTGTATATTTGGCAGATAGAATGAGTGAAAGCAACAGTGAGAGCCAGAGCTAGAGATAGAGAGATAGAATTATACAGTCAGACAGATAGATATAGAGATTCATAGAGTTAAGATAGTTTTCTACAGATAGATAATTAGTGTTTGTAACATTTATTATCACCAGTATATCGCTTGAAGTAAAGTTTAGAATCATTAAAAGTTTAATATTAGTAATATTTGAAAACGATCTTGCTTATTGTTTATTAAAGTGTCTTCTCCCGTCGTCTCATCCTGAAGTGTAGTAGAGCTATTTCCACATAGCTAATCCCCTTATTCTGAAATAGGTGGAAAATAGGCCAGTAACACAGGCATACAACCCAGCGAAAATGGTGAGATGTGCTTGGTAAATGGTCTTTGGCTCGTTTAGTTAAAAGAGTTATATTCCTAAAGAAAGAAGCTGCCGGATGCTGATCCTTTAGATAAAAAGAGGTGAAGGTAGACTCAGATTTCCAGCCAGCGACTTGCATAATGTCATCCAAGGATGAGCCGGCGAAGAGAGCAAACGAGGCAAACATCCCACGAACGTCATGAGCTTTAACATTGGCTAACTGATTTTCACCAGAGGACGCAAGCTCATGGCAAATTCTAATAGTTTCGCAAATCTATCTGGGAATGGCGACGGGTCTGGCTACCTCCTCCACATACGGAATCCATAGATGATATATCGGATCTTTTAAAGTCAGTACAGAGATTATATGTTTTCAAAGCCATACGGCGAAAAAGATGTTACAGATTTGAGAATTATCACCTTAGCTGGATGACGGTTAGACTGAGCTTTAGATAAAAAAAATCCCTTCTAGGCTAAAGAACTAATCCGTCTCCAGATACGATAAATCCATCCTTTTCAGTGGACAGCGCATGAATCTTGGACCTTCTCATGGTTGAAGTGGTCACTACTAGAAAAACTGCCTTTAAAGTCAAGAGTTTTAGGCTAATGGTTCCAATAGGGTCAAAATGATTGCCCGCCTGAACTTGAAGAACTAATGCCAAATTCCAGGAAGGCAAGGGCTTGGCCACGGGAGGGCGAATGTTACCCAGGCCTCCAATAAAATCATTTAAAATCTCAGTATCTTTGACATAGGCAATTCTAGACAGCAATAAATAGAAGCGTACCCGTGGAGCGGGCACGCAATAAGAAAGCAGGTCTCAAAGTTTGGGTCCACTATGATTAAGCAAACATGAGATATGAAATGATAATTTTAGCTAAACACAAATTGCCCGCTTCTGGACGACCTATGTATTTTAATAAACCTGCATACACCGCAGTGACACGAGCCCTCCAGCAAGCTTATTGTAATGCAGGATAGATCTGATGTATAGAGAAAGTACAGCTAAGAAATAAGTTTACAGATTTCCAATACAAAAACAGATACATGTTAGTGCAATTTTGAACATGATATAAAAAATGTTCTGTTGATTATTTTGAAAATAATTGGTGTGGAAGTAGGCAGCAATGTCTTCCAATCCAATTATGTTCAAATATTTCAACAGTACGTGTTATTTTGTCTTATTACAGTCGATGACCTATGCATGATAGGCTTGTTAAAATAGGCTAATTCACTGGCTAATGATTTCACATGTATGTTGGTATGTCAGTTCGTCTTAAACCATGATGACACCTAATTCTAACCAATATTTTATTTCTTACATGACGTGCTGGTCATCTCTTACTTGGTTATTAACCTTAAGGTCTAGCGGGTTCATAAAGGATTAGATTGATAGGTTAGGCTAAGAAAGTCCAGATCTGGCTAATGAAACCCCAAAATAGGCTAATTCACTGGCTAATGATTTCAAATGAGTAGGTCGGTCCCGGTGTTCGTATAGTCAATGACCTATGTATGACAGGCTTGTTAGTATAGTCAATGAGCTATGTATGGTCGGTTTGATAGGTGCATTTAGTTTAGTCAATGACCTATGTATGATAGGCGTGTTAGTACTGTCAATGACCTATGTATGATATGCTTGTTAGTATAGTCAATGACCTATGTATGACATGCTCGTAGTATAGTCAATGACCTATGTATGACAGGCTTGTTAGTATAGTCAATGACCTATGTATGACAGGCTTATTAGCATAGTTAATGACCTATGTATGATATGCTTGTTAGTATAGTAAATGACCTATGTATGATAGGCTTGTTAGTATAGTCAATGACCTATGTATGATAGCCTTGTTACAGTCAATGACCTATGCATGATAGGCTTGTTAGAATAGTCAATCACCTACCTGTATGTATGATAGGCTTGCTGTTACTGCCAATGACCTATTTATGATAGTCTTGTTAGTATAGTCAATCATCTATGTATGATAGGCTTGTTACAGTCAATGACCTATGCATGATAGGCTTATTACCCTCAATGACCTATGCATGATAGGCTTGTTACACTCAATGACCTATGCATGATAGGCTTGTTACACTTAATGACCTATGCATGATAGGCTTGTTACACTCAATGACCTATGTGACCTATGCCGCAGTACCAGAAACAACTTTACACATTTCCAAAACAAAAGCAGTGTAAACATGTTAGTACAATTTTGAACACAATGGAAGAAATGTTCTGTTGAATATTTTGAACATCATAGGATTCGAACAGAGGCAGCAATGTCTTCCAATCAAATTATATTCAAAATATTCACCCGGACATTTTACATTGTTTTGGTAACATGGTGAGTTATTTCTGGGCTGTACTGTGGGCTTGTTACAGAGAATAACTTATTACAGGATTGATACATTCAGCCATGTCTATTGTCCTTTATAATAGCGCCACTCACTCACTCACTCACTCACTCAGTCCACCACTGTCATTCCTCATTTCAGCTGTCTATATAAGAGTCGCTACAATGTCATGAGATCTAGTTACACTTTGAAGAGTCTCCTGAGAAAGGTGGACAAAAATAGATGGAATTCTGATTATTTTCTGCATTAAGCCTAACTAGCTGTTAATAGTGTGCCTGCTGCTAGCAAATCTCATTTCCTGGTTTGCTAGGAAAGACATGAGACTGCTATACAACAATAGGCGCCATATCAGTTAGGTTCATAGTCTACAGTACACATCAGAAATAATGTTGACCGTTTCAAAGACAAAATAACACGTACTGTTGAAATATTTGAACATAATTGGATTGGAAGACATTGCTGCCTACTTCCACACCAATTATTTTCAAAATAATCAACAGAACATTTTTTATATCATGTTCAAAATTGCACTAACATGTATCTGTTTTTGTATTGGAAATCTGTAAACTTATTTCTTAGCTGTACTTTCTCTATACATCAGATCTATCCTGCATTACAATAAGCTTGCTGGAGGGCTCGTGTCACTGCGGTGTATGCAGGTTTATTATGGCAAATACCTCAGGGAGATTTACTCGTATTGTGTATGAAAATTGCAGAATAAAGCATGTCACATGTCCAATTGATAGGCCAATGTTGGAACAAGATGGAAAACAGAGAGTAAAATGTAGCTATTAGCAAGCTACCTTGGGTGATGCCACAGCAATTCATTACATATTCAGTTGCCTGATTAGCTTCCGTGCTGGGTACAAATGAAATTATGCACGCAAACATGACAAATTCATTAGCATATTTTTCTTCGTTTAATGGGCAAGCAAGTCAAAATCAGCCTCTGGTCCTTGGTCTTGAGCAGGGTATTCACCCCTAAGATGCAGCTTGGTACCCCAAAAAGTAGTAGCAATGGGTCCCATGAGTGGGCCCCATGGCCATGGGACCCCTGAAAATCATGTATGATTGTTAAATACAAAATTGCTTAATAGGCATTTGCACAAAAATACAAAATCTAGCATGGGACCACCCACCATCACTTATGGTACCCTCTAATTTTAGCGTGGATGAGAAATACTGATTGTGTACACCAGATTTCAGTTTTAGGACACCCAGATTTCAGCTGTGGGCCCCAAAATTTCAGGGTATGGAGTCAATAGGACCTCCAAAATTTAGATGCCATGGGAAATACTGGTTTTGAGGATTCTCAGTTTGGTGGGCAAACTAAGACTATTTTTGTAAATATACCATTGGAATGCCTGGCTCCATAACCAAGCCAGTCTTTTCAGTGGTAAATTAAAGAACAAAAAGTATTCTCATGACCTGCAAATGAACAGTCAATACCAGTAAGCAAATATTTTGATTCTCCTGACAGAATTTGATCATTAATAGTTAATTATATAATCAGGGCTTTATCCAGGAATTTGGTCATGGGTGGGGGTGGGGGGGGGGGACAACTTAACCCTTTCATCGATGAATTTCCCATATCTCAATTTCAAGACAATAATACAGGAAAGCTGTTGAATATTTTGAAATTAATATGACTGGAGGCTGTTGCTGTATAAGTCATATTAACTTCAAAATATTCAACAGAATGCTATGCATCAGATAGAATGTACTTTTTTCCGGGATTTGTTAACCCTTTAGCCCTCATAACAGCTAAAAACGCCTTCAACAGGGGTCTTGAGAAATGTCCATTTGCAGACCAAATGAAGACTATTTTTGGAAATTTATCACTGGAATGACTAGCTCGATTACCGAGACAGTCATTCCAGTGGTGAATTTTCAAAAGTAGTCTTCTCTTGGTCTGCAAATACACATTTTCCATGAGAAAATTGAAATTTTCTTGAATTAATTTGAGTGTTAAAGGGTACAGTGCCTCTATACAATTTCCATTAAATCGCAAAACATGCGTACATCCAGAAACAGAAATTCTAAATTCGGAAGGAACGTGCTACCTCAATGGGGGAGGGGGTTGGGGCAAATGCCCCTTTTGCAACCCCATCCTCTCTCCCTGGATATAACCTTGAATATTATTATACAGGCCCTACTGTATGTAGTAGGCTATAACTTTGTCGTGACAACTGGCATGTATTCACGACTGAACGATTGTATATGATAGTCACGCAGTGGCTGTCAGAGACATGTCATAGACAGGCTTAACAATACCATTTCAATGTGGTGGAAATAAGACTCATATAGATTTACAATGGCCGCTTCATACACCAATGGTTATTCTGAGAAGCACTCCAGAAAATTACATTGCTTATTCATTTGAAAACTTAATGAGATGCTCAGTCAGTACAGATTAATGGTCAGTTTCTTCAGCATGACTGGTGTCAATTATATTCATGATGATCACAAATGGATGACCACACAATCAGTCTGCGAAGCTGATGAAATTATTGCTCTGGATCAGATTTTACATCCCTCCCTGTAATTACAGTCAGACAGATAATCTGTCTAGATCTTGTGTGGATGAGGGAAATAGCACCCATTAAGTGTTCCATGAGTTAAGGTTGAAAGGGACCCCAATTAATTAAAACTACAATATAACTGATTTGATAATTATTGTTTCAATTTCAGTGACAAAAGGTTCTATAAAAGAAATTACAGTTTTCATTTCTGTGGCTTAAAGGACTGAGTGGAAACTTCCTTCAGATGCAATCACTTTCCTTTGTGATAGACGTGTGCGATTATTACTTTGAATAATCATGATCGATTATTTAAGAATAATCGTGAATACTCGATTAATCAGTTTGGATAAAAATAACAACAAAAGCATATCGTTTAATAAAAGCTGCAATGGTGTTTAGAAAAGTCAATTGGCAGACCAAGAGAAGAAGACTATTTTTGAAAATATATCACTGGAATGCCTGGCTCGATGTTCGAGCCAGGCATTCCAGTGATATATTTTCAAAAATAGTTTTCTCTTGGCCTGAATGGGCATGCAAAATGTACAGTTTTGTAAATCATCGCATTAAAGAGTAATTAAAACGTAGTTTTTGAAATGTTTTATGCAGTAGAATTATTCATGATTATTCGATTATTTATTTTTTAATCATATAAATTCACGATTTAAAAAATAATCGCAATTTTCGATTTAATCACGTAAAACCTACTTTGTGAGCATCCCAAGCATTTCGGCCATAGGGCACGATTTGTCTCTTCTAGAGTTTGCAAATGTGAGCTCGCAGAAATACAAAATCATCCATTTAAACTATAACTTGTATATTACAATTTGCAGAGGCATAAATATAATTCAACAGATTTATTTATAAACACTCAATAGGTTTGTTAGCATCACAATGTATCAGAATATTGAGAAAAAAATCTTTTGGTAAATTGGTAAATGGGGTGGAAAATATCTGGATATTTGACAGGATGTCTGGAAATCCAGAGACATGGCAAAAAAAATTCGCATTTTTTTTTATAAATACAGATCTAGATGGTCGCCCTGAGGTCATCTAAATTCTTCATTCGTGGTCTTAGATTACCGGTTTTAGGTCCGATTACGAAATAGTTAACAAATTGATGTTATGGCATCCTCTGCGCGCTGGATACATGGTGGCACCTAGTCATGAAAATTTTAGTTATCTCAGCGGGTGTATTCTCTGACAATGGAAAGAGCATGTTTAAATATTTAATTGATCATCGCTGTTACGCTACACTTAGATTCATGGGAACTGTGTTACACAGTTTGTAAAGTGCATAATTTGAAATTAGCTTGTGTGACTAGAGTAGAGTTGATGGCTCATGGCTGTTTGTGATGAAAAGCATCATTTCTTTTTTTCATTAGGGACATTTGGAGTTGCCAGATAGTATTATTGAGACACATGAAGTATCTATCGCTTAGGTGCATCTTGACCTTCATGGAACTTTAGAGCCACAAATTCACAGCTTCGAGAAGGACTGGAAAACAATATTTCCTGTTACATAGTAAATATTTGCAATCTTGGTTTAATAGAGGCCTCCAGTTTATCCATCAATCATATTACGACGTCATCAACTACGTGACATGTAGGATGATACTATAATCAATTACATCATGAATCACTCGATTTAGTCTGTCTTAAACGTTTAATAGTCCATCAGGTTGAGCAAATTGTGTCTTTACTATTTAATAAACTGATGCTGCTGTTGAATATTTTGAAACTAATTTGACTGGGCGCTGTTGCATAGGTAGCAACAGCACCTCGCCCATCGCAAAGTAATTGTCTCATCCCCTCTCATTAGCAAGTGTCCCTGTTTGGGAGCAATATTATTAACACAACATGAAATATGAACTGCTAAGTTGAGGTAAAAGCAAATGTTACGGTTGAGAAAATCCTTGAGTTTTGTCATTATCACATTGACCTTGATCTTTTGATGTCAAGGTGATTGTGTCATGCCATGTCAATATAAGGATGTGTCTGACTGTGGGACCTGTATGCATAACCAAACATGGAACCAAACACAGAATGTTAATGCTGAAAAACCAGTTATTTACCAATATCACAATAATATTGACCTTTTAGCCCAAAGGTCATTGTGTCATGCACTCTCATTATAAGGAAGTATGTGTCAAAGTTTGTGTCTAGGAAGATTGGGCAAACATGAGATATGAACTGCTAAGTTAACCCAAACACAAAATGTTAATGGTGAAAAGTTATTACCAATTTCACAATAACCTTGACATTTGCCCTTTTGACCCCAACATCATTGTATGATGCTCTACCATTATAAGGAATTATGTGTCCATGGTCGGGTTCAGTACACTTAACCAAAGATGAGAGATGAACTGCTAACCTGAGCTAATTGCAAAATGTTAATATTGAATACGTAAAGTTTTAGCAATGTTCCAGTGCCCTTGACCTTTTTACCCCAAGGTCATTATGTGATGCCGCCCCCCCCCCCCACGTTAGATGGAAGCATATGGCCAAGTTCGGGTCCAGTATGATTAACCACATTTGAGATATGAACCGCTAAGTTGAGCTAAACTGAAAAATGTAAAAAAACAAAGTTTGTACCAAGGTTACAATGACCTTGACCTTTGACCGCAACCTTATTGTGTCATGTCATGTCACTATAAGGTAGCATGTGTCCATGTTTGGCTCCAGTATACTTAACCAAAGATGAGATATAAACTACTACGTTGAACTCAACGGAAAATGTTAATGTTGGAAAAATACGGACTTGATCTTTGAGGTTTTGACCCTAACATCATTGTGTGATGGTGTGTCATTATAAAAAAGCATGTGTCCATGTTTGGATCCAGTATGATTAACCAAACATGAGCTATAAATATAAAAGTTGAACTAAAGGTAAATTCACCAGAGTACCCACACATCATATGACGTCATAATGAACTGCGTGGTGTGTACAATGACATCATAATGAATGACATCGATAAGTACGTCACGAACGCATATTTGATGACGGTCTATGGGTTGTTGTACAAATTGTTTGCTTTTACTATTTAATAAATATTCTGTTGAATATTTTGAAACTAATTTGACTGGGCGCTGTTGCTGCCCACCCAGTCTAATTAGTTCCAAAGTATTCAACAGCTTCCCTGTATAGTTTTCAGGAAATTGATAGCTAGGGCATTCAGGGATCGATCAATCCAAACACGGCGAGGTGTGGGTGGAGCTTAGCTAGTGATGGGCGGGGCATAGCTAAAAATGGAAAGGTCCATTGGATGACGATGACACAGGCGCCACAGCCACCGGATGACATGCATTGAAGGGTCAATAAGCAGTTAATTACTGATCAAAAAGCTGTTAGGTGACTACCGCTTTAGAAGCATCACCTATTGCTCATGATAAAAACAAAATATCTTAGTACAAGAATAAATGCCTGATGCTTGGTCTGTCTATGTCAGATCCAAAAGTCTGAATGATCTGAGCTGTGTTCGTTTGTTCCTTTTATACTTTTTGGTGGGGTTCCCGGATGTAGTCATGTGGTATACAATATATGGGCATTTTTGGTGCCCAGTAGTCACGCGGTGTGTTGGGCGGTACGTGATGGCTGGCGGTATGTAATGTGGGCAGTACTGGCGGTACATGCTGGCTGGCGGTATGGATTGTGGGTGGTACTGGCGGTACCTACTGGCTGGCGGTATGGGTTGTGGGCAGTACAAGTGGTACCTAGCGGTATTTGGGTTGGCAGTACTTGTGGTATCTGGCGGTATTTGTTGGTGGTTTTCGGCGGTACTGGCGATTTTGTTCCGACTGTGACTGTGGTGGTACTAAAAAAGGGGGCAGTACTGTAGGAACTTGGCGTAACTTTGTTTTTGGTGGTAATGTGTACTCATGGTTGATGGTACTGGGTGGGAGGAGGGGAGGGGGGGGGGGGGGGGGAATTGTGCTTTTCTTGGAAATGGGATGGGCGATAGTTAGGGAGGGGTGGGGTTGATTGGTGTGTATTTTGACGTGCACTTTGATTCAGACTTATAGCGTTTCATCACCGTAGGACTCTTCAGACGTGTATAGGAGGGTGTATGTCCCTTTATTTCCCCAGGTTGGTGGGGATGTTTTATGGAAGGAGTTCCTCTAGTTCCCAAAACGTGTTGTTATGGCCAGTGAGGGTGACAAAAACAAGTGAGAGGATATGGTAATCTGTATTGAAGATAAGCGGTTAGGTGCATACACTCATATATTACTGATATGGAATAAATAAATAATTATGGTGGAGACGAAAGTGAAAATGGAGTGAAAAATGGTGAAAGACTAGCACAGGTGAGTAACAAACTAAAAATATGGATAGAGAAAGTTTTAGTAATCTTCCGTAACGTGGAGCGTGTGTGTCTCCATGTGATGCATTATCATTTCCAATGCTCTCGACGGGTTCTTGGCGTCTTCTAATTTAAATACTAAGTAACACTGGAGACAGTCTGTTGAAAAGCTGGAGGTCCTTGGTGACCCCCAGCGATGTTTTTACCACATTGTTAGCTTCAATGGTCTCGAGGATGGAGATGTCCGAGAACGTTTTGCTTGTTGTAGCTGTAGCCACCTTCGGTTGGTGACTGCAGACTTGCACGTTAACTGGAGATGGGATTGTTGATTCTTCATCCGAGCGGTCAGAGATTGGCAAATTTTGTCCGAAAAGCTCGAGTTTTAGTCCACCGCCTGGTACATTCTATTAGAGTTCTTACACTGCTGAATTTATTCCTATCGGTTCCATAGTGTGGAGTTGATGGATCCAGTGACATTCTTTTTGTCTCCTCCAAACCGTTGAGTTTGGGTCTGCCAGATCTGATGATAGGACTTGTATGATCCTGTATTGCATGTCATTTCTGTGATTCCCGGGTCTATTGAAACGGCGTGATACGGGTGTGTCGTATCTTTCGTGTTTCTAGAGGTTTGTGATGGAGAGTAGGTGCTCTTGGATCCTTATCTTGAAAGGTCTCAGGGTTTCTCCTACATATTGTTTACCACACTGATTACAACTCAGGAGGTAAACTACACTGAGTGTTCTGGTTTCCTATAATTTTTGCTCTGTAGGAGAGGCATGTGTGCTTACTGGAGAAAAATCTTGACATAACCATATTCTTACAGATGTTGCAATTCTTGGTTTCACATGGGAGTAGGGGGTTGCGGTGGATGACTGTTGTTGTGATCTGGGTCTGGTAATTTCGCCCTGACTATGGTGTCTTTTATTGTTTTGTTCTTTTTGAAGCCAAACAATGGTGTTTCTGGGAAGGCAAGTCTGCAGCGCTCAGTGCCCTATAGAATTAACCCAATCTCACCTATTGCTCACACAGAGAGAGAGAGAGAGGGAGAGAGAGGGGGGGGGGGGGGGGAACAGGAGAGGAGAGTGAAAAAGCAATGAGTTTCTTTGGCAGTGCTTAACCTCTTCCTGTAGCCGCCTCTCACACACTTTAACCCTTTATCTCCCGAATTTGTTCATGAAAATTTAAATTTTCTCACAGAAAATGTCCATTTGCAGACAAAGAGAAGAGTATTTTTTTCAATTTACTGCTGGAATGACTGGCTCGGTTATTGAGCCAGTCATTCCAGTGGTAAATTTTCAAAAATATTCTTCTCTTGGTCTACAAATGGATATTTCTCAAGACCACTGCAGAAACCATTTTTGGCTGATATGACTGTTAAAAGGGTTAAGGACTACTTTGTAATGATAGGGATAAACACAGCTCCTTTTAATCGGGTTAATTAATTAGTTATTAATATGTAAATACATTAACACCATATCTTCCATCGCAATTTCCTACTACTCCTTTCTCATCTCAAAACACCCGTTCTTCCAGATCAATAACGAGAGACGCACGCAGTCTCTGTTGACTTGTTCACCAGCCCTGGAGGTCAGAATACAGTCAGTATGTAAATGTATGTAAATATTTGGTCAGGCCACACATCAATGTTATCACTGTGTGAAACTCAAGTGTATGTTCTTATCATTCTACGGAGAATTATCTTGGTCTTGGAATGGGAATATAATAACTACATCGCGTTAACCCATTGAGCATTCACATTCTGTCTCCGCGTCATTGCCAACTTTAAAAAAATTGATCATTGAGTTACTCTTGTAAGCATGCATGCTCAGGCACACCTCTGTAATATCGGCATATTTACTGACCAATACCTTGACCAATGTTCTTGTGTGTGCGTCACAGACAATTCCATTTGTCCGGAACTAATAACTGCATTTTTCCCTCCATGTTTACAGAATGTCTGCGTTCTGGTATTAATCGGCCATTTTGTTTTCTCAGTGAAATGATTTCTCGCTTAATCATGTGATTCCAAATCATTTGTCAGCTGCTTATCGCGACATAGAATTGATTTTTTACCATACAGATAAATCCACCATAAACTGCTCTTGTTCATAGTCACTACAAAGTGATCAATCAATTCAGGCTTACATGTAACCCTTTCAACGACAAATTTGTTCAGGAAAATTTAAACTTTCTCAAAAAAAATGTCCATTTGTAGACAGAGATTATTTTTGAAAATTGAAATGACTGGCTCGGTTATCTAGCAGTCATTTCAGTGGTAAATTGTCCAGAATAGTCCTCTCTTGGTCTGCAAATGGACATTTGTTAAGACCACTGCAGAAACTGTTTTTGTCAGACTTGAGAGTTAAAGGGTTAAATCCTGATCATGTTGGCTAAGGCAAAGGTAGATGATTATGCTTAGATTATAATATGTACACATTAGAACAATATCTGTGACACTATATTCTTAACCCTTCAACCCTCGAATTCGTTCATGAAAATTTCAATTTTCTCATAGAAAATTTCCATTTGCAGACCAAGAGATTAGTTTTGAAAATTTACCACTGGACTGACTGGCTCGGTTATCGAGCCAGTCCTTCCAGTGGTAAAATTTCTAAAATAGTCTTCAGGCAATTTTGTGATATATCCTGCCCATACATAACCTGACAATCCCCAAACGACAAAATCAGTTTTAAAACTTCCTTATATACGTCGCTATAAGAATTAAAACTTTGATCCACAAACAAGGAACTTTGTACAAAGCAAATCAGAAACAAGAACATGTAATGCAGTCAACTGCAAATCGGGAGGGGGGGGGGAGAATCTGTCTGGTCACTGTAAACAGGTGGTACTATAATATAGCAGGTTTTGCTCTATTTGTACTCAAGTTCAAGAAAAAAATAAGAATCCATGGTTCTTGCCTGCACCATGTAGCGCAGTGAAGTTCTTAAAATTATTTCAATAGAATTTTAAGCCTGACTTAGTGGAGAAAACGCACTAACATTGGTGCCGCATTCCATACCAGTGATGCTTAAAGGTGCATATATATTCATACCAGAATGCCTGAAAATAAAATTGTTCAATTTGTATACTTTTCGAGGCTTAAATCGTGTGTCTAGATGTAATGAAATGAATTAAATCTTAACATATGATTTCATTCCATATAAATTATATATAGTTACCTTTAGTTGTGAATTTGAATTACGGTTTTAATTCAATTTCACAACTTAAAGAATTATTTTTATTTATATGGAATGATGTCATCATATGTTAAGATTTGTTTCGTTTCATGATATCTATGCACATATTTTAAGACTCTAAAAGTATACAATTTTAACCATTTTATTTTCAAGCATTCTGCTGTGAATATTCACCTTTAACACTTTAATGACTAAATTTGTTAAAAAAATTAAAAGGTATACTTATTGAATGTCCATTTGCAGGCCAAGAAGACTATTTTTGAAAATTTACTACTGGAATGACTGGCTCGGTTATCGAGCCAGTCATTCCTGTGGTAAATTTTCAAAAATTGTTTCTATTGGCTTGCAAACGGACAATACCCAGGACACAACAGAGGCCGATTTTGGCTGGCTTCGTTGTGAAAGGGCTAACCCTCATATCAGCCAAACACAGCTTCTGCAGTGGTCTTGAGAAATGTCCATTTGCAGACCAAGAGAAGACTATTTGTGAAATGACTGGTTTCTCTGAGAAAATTGACATTTTCTTGAACAAATTGCAGGGTTAAAGTGTTAAGTAGAACTGTAAGCTTCAAGGTTTAATAGTCGCTCATCGCTTACCCATCATACGCAATTCTAGCGCAGATGCAATGCTACCTGCCTTGAGACATTCATGATAAAGATATGGCTGATTGCACCGCAAAAATTTACACGAAAATGCGATCACTTAAGCTTCTATGAAAAAGCCAGCCAGCCAGCCAGCCAGCCAGCCAGCCAGCCAGCCAGCCAGCCAGACAGAGACGGACAGACAGACAGACAGACAGACAGACAGATGTCTGACAGAGACAGACACACACAGACACAATCGGGTAATAAATTAGAAGGTTATGGCACCTAGAGTATGAAAGCACAAGTCATAAAAGCCTCCCAATTGTAAGCCGACAATTCTCATTAAATTAGGAATCACAAACCCGTTGAACAGTAGATAACCGTTATAAAATGCATGGAAAGAGGAAATTAGAATTAGCATTAATCTCTGGAATGTGACAGAAAACTAATGAACCTAATTCATTATATATTACTTAGCAGCAGTTATATAAGAGGGGACGCCGGAGGGGATTGGACATCTGAGATGCTGTGTTGATCCAAGTAACTTATCTCAATTTCAGACCATCCAGAGATCAAAGATGTAGCATATTATTCAAAGCTTATCTTACTGAAAACTGTTTTTGTCTCAAGACTTTAATGGTCAAACCTGCCAAGAAGGATTTTGCATGCAGTGATCCGCTGAAGTATCTGTTTGCAGGCTAATTAGATGCCTACTTTTCTAAATTTATAATTGGAATGATGAAATGCTCGGCAACCAACGCAAACATTTAGATCCTTCAAAACGACTCTCCCTCCCATTTTTGTCACATTATACAGATTTTTCTTTAATTTCCTGATTTCTTTAGGTCATGACCAAAGTTGTGGAATACTACAAGTGTAGCAGACATACAGACACACTCTTTCTTATGTTAAAATTGAAGCCAAATCGGACCGGTAGCTTCTGACATCAATAGATCCAGAATTTAATCTGATCCCGATCCTAGACAAAATCTGGAAATCCTTCTCACGATATGATCCTTTGTTGTATTAAAATCTGAACAAAATTAATTTTCCAGAGTATCAATCTATCATCTGACGTCATAATCAGGTAAGCGGCATTACTTCATAAATTAAATGATTCTGTTTGGCCTGTCTTTAACTCTTAATAGTCCGACACGGTGTACAAATTTTGTCTATACTATTTAATAACCATGCTGTTGAATAGCGCCCAGTCAAGTTAGTTTCAAAATATTCAACAGCTTACCTGTATACTTTTCTGGAAATATATAGTCAGGGAGATCGATCAATCCCAAAACGAGCGAGGTGTGGGTGGAGCTTAGATAAAGATAGGTATAGCTAAAACTGGAAAGTGCCATTGGTTCAGTAGCTTTTGAGATACATTCCCAGATCCAATAGGGCTTCACGATATACTGATATTATATCGAATAGCGGTATCATAGCTATACCGTTAGTCATACCGATATGATTTTGCTGATAGCAAAATATCGCGATATAAGATAAAACCGGTATAACATTTTGTTAGGCAGATAATCTGCTTCCCATTAGTAATATTTCAACAGTATATAGCTGTCTAGCGATATAAATTACTGCTCTTCGTACGGGAAAATGATTTTTTTTTTAGAATGATCACGCTTTTCTTATTTATCCAGAGCAGTCAAATTGTTGTTTTGAGGCTAGTGTTAGAGCAATTGATAAATTAACGATCACGGCTACGAAAGTTGCCTATTTATAAGAATGCACCTCTCGCAAAAAAATTGAATAAAATTTATTTTAATTACCATCATAGGACATCAGCTGGTTAGCAATGTCTAAAACATATCTTTCCCTGCACTAATATTTTATAATTTCGGCCCGTTGTTTGCTAGAAAAATTATAATATGAAATGAATATTTTGAGTGATATTTTATATCAATTACTACAGACTGGTTAGTCAGCGATTTCCCGGAATTGTGCACCTTCGTAGTGACTGCCCAACAGTCCAAGTAAAGAGGAACCCGACAATATGAGAAAAACCTCAATTCCCGCAAGCTTTATTCACTTCTTATGTTGGTGGGTATCATCGATACAAGCTACTCTAACGAGAGCGAGCTTAGGCCTATGTATTCGCAGCATATGGTAGTCTATTTAGTATGTGTTATAATGGCTACATTGTACCCCTGCGCAGAGATTTCCACATTTCCTGGCAGTTTCATCCAATTGCAAATTCATCCTATAATTAAAGCACAGGCCATCAGGGAAAGTTAGATTATTATTCTAACATATACATCAATGCAGATAGCCAGGAAAATTAGTAAAACATATGTTTACATTCATATCCAACATGTTTGACTCATAACATTGATATTTGTCAGTCAAATATCAACAGCTTTAGCTGTTCGCAGTTTGACTGGGCAAGTTTATACGGGACGAGATTGTCCCTGGTTACCGGTACCTCGCTAACTCCACGCGGAAATAGTTGTAATTTTGTGGCAAATTCAAATCATTTGTAGGGATGATTTGGGGGTGTTTCAGCCGTTTTGGGATATGATTTAACTGAACAGTTAAAATTCAGTGCTTAATATCAGGATTCATGTAATTTCTTGGTTTTATTATGGAAATTTGTGGCGACTATTTAAGCAGCGCTGATATACATTCAATATGGAATCATACTACTCGAGCCTCACTCCATTTTTCCTATCGGAATAATACCGGTATTAAAGGTATGCGGATATGAAAATTGATATCGATACCGACATTCATTTTTCTAATACCGTGAAGCCCTAAGATCCACAGACACATAGACAGACTAATACTCTCTTCCCTTACGGTTAAAATTAGCCATCACTTGCCTGCACATCATATGGCCATTCACTGTTATGTGTAGTACATATATGTTGGTAAGCATTCGAAAAGCGGTATGCCTACCATTGTGTGGTTGTCCAATGAAGAAGAAAAGTTGATGACCTTCATGAATTTGATCTAAGATGTCACTTCGCATTGCTTGCGGAATTACAATTTACAATGCGACTACCAAATATGAACAGTCCATTAACTAACAACGTAGTACACAGTGACAGTTCCTGGAACATCTTTTAAATGTTCTGGTTTTAAAGTGTGAAGAACATGATGCAACATCGTCTGCAAGGTCACATTCACGCGAGGAATTTCATTTAACTTCCGGTCCAAAACACACCACAAAGTAGATACAGCATTTACATGTATCTGGATTTTCACCTTCACAGCGATCAGTCTATATTCTCTACAGGACTAAGCGACAAAGCATAAAAAATCGGTAGTTTCTTACCCGGAGGATATTCTGTGATAGCATTAAATCTCATGAGTCTCATCAATAAACTTTGGCAACAAATTTCCTCTTCATCAATCTCCATGTGATTGAAACCGGGTACTAACGGTTTGTGATTGGTAATTAGTCTTAATGTTTCAACTCAACATAGGTATCTGTCGAATCTCTCACAAGACCACACAGCCGCTAAACATTCCTTTTCTATCTGGGCTAACCTTTTTCGCATTGGTTAGAGGTCTAGAGCAAAATGCCACAGGTTTCCACTCTGATCCATGCTGCTGTAGAAGGACCTAAACGATATCAAACAGGAAGGCTGTCGGATATCGTACAAAGTGTAATAGTAGTCAGCCAGCTATCAACATGCTTACTAGACTTGATATGTTCGACCAGTCAATCAGCCAGTCTATGAGTCAGTCGATCCAAGTCACTAAGATAGACATTTTATATTAGTCCATTGGACAGTCATTCCATCCATTGACCCATGGCTGGTGCTACGTCCCCTGACCACCCACATACCCCACCACCCCAAACCCTGGATGAAAACCTTGTTATGATACAACCCACTATCAAGACAAAATCAGGGAGATGGTTCCCATTGGGAAGAGAATAAAAGCATCAAAAGAAACACAGATAATGGTCCATCTTGAAAACAATTGTTAGTCTCCATCCAGACAAAACGACAAATCAAGAAGAGAGTAGACAACCCACACAAACATAGACATACATGTATAGGACAATACCATCATTTTGAAATGTGCTACACAATCATGCAGTAGTCTCAGAGCCATTGAGTAGAACGGCCACCACAGATTCATTCAATATAAATTTCATACTAATTAGTTAGCAGCATGAAAAGGTGGTCATGATGGGGGTGGTTATATTAATCTATATACAGTAATGATCCCGAAAGAACATGAAACATATTTTTACGTAAACTATATCAGCATATCTGTATTTATAGAATCAGATAGATGTTGTCCGCATATACGTGTCTCCAATTCCATAACTAATATCCTGTTCGCATAATAACAAGCCAAGCTGTGCCATTACTATGGATATTCTTATAATTTCACACAAGCCAAGGAAATTGAATAATTTATTTCTTCCAGTGGTTGTCTGAAGATAAATCAATCTGTCTGGCTAGCATAGCCACTGTATTTCATATATATTCTCAATTTTCAGTGAATATATTACTTATCAATACATTAGCAACAAGAGGCCCAAGGGCCTGTGGCACTCACCTGCGATGCCTGGACCATTAGCATTTGAACTGTAGATTTGCATTTAAAGAAATGTTGGATAATTTTCGTAAAATCCAAGCTGGCCACCAAAGGAATTGACCAACCAAAATTCTGTATATACATTCTGAAGACTACCACTAGGGTCCTTCCAGCTGAGATTGATTGAAATCTGCCAAGTGGTTAATGAGGTGTATGGGTTTAACTGATTTAACAAAACTTTTGGAAAATCTAAGATGGCCACCCAAAAATTGACCAATCAAAATTCTACATACTAGATCTGAAGCCTGCCACCATAGTGTCCTTTCATCAAAGTCTGGTTGAAAGCACCCAAGCAGTTAATGAGTAGCATTTTAAGCAATATCCAGTAACTTTTCATAAAATTCAAGATTTTCACAGAAATATTTATTAAACAAAATTCTGGATACATGTTCTGAAACCTACACCCATCGAATCCTACCAGCTAAACTAGGTTGAAATCGGCCAAGCAATTAATGAACAGTAGCGTTTTGACAATTTCCGTTAATTTATTTGACAAAATCTAAGATTTTCACCCAAAAAATTTAATCAATCAAATTTCTGAATACCGTAGATGTTCCAGAACCTACCACCATAGAATCTATCTAGTCAAATTTAGTTGAAATATGTTAGGAAGCTAAGGAGGAGCAGCATTTTGACCATTTCCCGTAGACTTTTAATAAAATCTCAGATTTTCAACCCCAAAAATTGATCAATTAAAATTCTGAATAGAGGTTCTGGAGCCTATCACTCAAGAAATTGATCCAGTAAAATTTTGTTGAAATATGTCAAGCAGCTGAGGAGTAGCATTTTGACCATTTCCGGTAGATTTGTCATAAAATCTAATATTTTCGCCCAAAAAATTGATCAATCAAAATTCTGAACAGAGATTCTATCGCCTACTACCATAGAATCGATCTAGCCAAATTTGGTTGAAATATGTCAAGCGGCTATGGAAGAGTAGCGTTTTGACAATTTCCGTTAATTCTTTTTTAAAATCTAAGATTTTCACCCAAAAAATTGATCAATCAATATTTTGAATAGAAGTTCTAGAACCTACATGTACCACCATAGAATCAATCTAGCCAAATTTGGAAATATGTTAAGTAGCTAAGGAGGAGTAGCATTTTGATAATTTCCGGTAAATATTTCATAAAATCTAAGGTTTTCACCAAAAAAATTGACCAATCTAAATTCTCAAAAGAAGTCTGGAGGGTACCAGCATAGGATCCTTCCAGCCAAATTTGGTTGAAATCTGTCAACTCGTTAAGGAGAAGCGATTTGACAGATGGACCGACGACAGACAACGGATGGCATAAGCTCACTTGGCCTTTCAGGCCAGGCGAGATAATATTAACAAGAGGCCCAAGGGGCCTGTGTCGCTAACCTGGAGGACTGTGCATTTTTGTCAAAATTGTTGGTGGGTAGTTTAGGACTATGGCTGTCAAACACGCTACATTTTGATTGGTCCACTTCTGCCATGTTTCTGACTAAGCTCCTTCCCTTGAACAAACTTTAAGATTTTTTAAAGATTTTGGTGGATAAATGATCCAAGATGGCCGCTAAACCGTTTATCCGACAGTCTCGAAAATGGCAAATTTGAAATCACAATATGCACAAACATACATAAAACCAATTTCGGCCTCAGAATCAATCAAATAAAAAAATCCAATATGGCCACCAAACACTATATATTGATAGGCCCATAGAGGCCAGTTTTTTTGATGGATCAACTTCTCTTGAACAAACTTTAATGGCCCTTAGTCGCTAATCATATATCACAAATTTCCGCCTGATCGCTTCAGCGGTTCTGGGGAAGAAGTTGGTTTTGCGAAAACGAGGATGGATGACCGCTGAACCATTTGGTCAATCAAGTTCCCTTGAACAAACTTGAGTGAGCTCTTGCCCTAGATCATATTACATGAGGTCTGAATTGATCCCTCAAATGGTTTTGGAGATTTTTAAAGACATTTCTAAAAATCGGCCGAAATGCAAGATGGCCACCGGCCAAATTGGCCGATCGGCTTCGTTTGAACAAAATGAAATCTCTATGCCATAAGGATGCTTCCTGCCAAATATAATTTAAATTGGCCCAGTAGTTCTTGAGAAGACGACATTAAAAATTTCCCATTGCTTTAGTACGGGAGCTTTTGGCGGGAAAATGATCCAAGATGGCTGCCAAACCGGTTATCCAACAGTTTCGAAAATTGCAAATTTGAGATCAGAATAGCCAAAAACCTATATAAAACTAATTTCGGCCTCAAAATCCATCAAATAAAAAAATCCAATATGACTGCCAAACACACTATATTTTGATTGGTCCACCGCGGCCATGTTTTTTTACCTTCTCTTAAACAAACATTAATGGCCCTTAGTCGCTAATTATATATCACAAATTTCGGCCTGATCGCTTCAGCAGTTCTGGGGAAGAAGTTATTTTCGCTAAAAACCAGGTCAACCAAGATGGCCGACGAACCATTTGACCAATTAAGTTCCCTTGAAGAAACTTGATTGAGCTCTTGCCCTAGATCATACTTCATGCGGTTTCCTTCAATCCCTAAAGCGGTTTCGGAGAAGATTTTTAAAGACGCTTCTAAAAACCGGCCAAAATCTAAAGATGGCCGATCGGCTTCATTTGAACAAACTTGGATCTGTATGCCCTAAGGATGCTTCGTGCCAAATATAATTGAAATTGGCTGAGCGTTTCTTGAGAAGAAGTCGTTTAAAGGAAAAGTTGACAGACGGACAGACGACGGACAGTCGCCATGACATAAGCTTGACTGGGCGCTGTTGCTGCCTAAAATATTCAACAGCTTACTTGTATAGCTTTCTGTAAATCGAGCTTCAGGGAGTGCAGGGATAGATCGATCACAACACAGTCAAAGTGTGGGTGGAGCTTAACTAGAGATGGGCGGGGTATAGCTAAAACTGGATTTCTCCATTGGATTGGAAGCACTGGATTGAAATAGGCAGCATCACTGTCTTTCAATCCAATTATATTCAAAATATTTAACAGTATATTCTTATGTTGTTTTGGAAACATTGTATGTTTTTTCTGAGCTGTATATTACTTATAATCGTGGGTCACAGGATGTGTGTATGTGCGTGTGTGTTTGTAGGAAATGTATTTCATTTAATATTAATAGATAGATTATTGATTCTTTCATTGCTTCTGATAATTTCTGGGATGATTACTGGGTAATTAATATAAACTTTGGATCACCGGAGAGAATGAAAATAGGGATCGACCATCTGAGGCACAGGGAAAACTAGGGGAAAGGGAATGTAAAATCTGACGGTTAAAATATCGTACAAGTACAGGTAAAACCACTCTCGGAGCCCATTGCATGATATTTCTGTTGGCATGGATGGATAGGAGTGTGAGCACGCTATTATTTAATTTCAGGTTAGAATATGCTGCGATTATAACTATGTTCTCAGATACTGGGGTTTTTTTCCCAGTATCTGAAATGAATAGCAGGTATCAATCACCCTGCTAGCTTAATCCCAGATGGTTCCATAGTGTGGAGTTGGTGAATACAATGCGATTCTTTTTGTCTTCTCCATTTTGTGGATTCTGGGTCCGTGGGGTCGGACGACAGTACTTGTGTTATCCTGAAACTCATGTGTTCCCTTGTATGGTTTTTCATGTTGAAATGCCTTGATACTTCGGTGTCATAACTTTCTTTTCTGTTGAGGTGGATTATGGGTCTAACGTGTTCCTGTATCCTAATTTTGAAAGTTCTTAGTTTCTCCGATGTACTGTTTTCGGCATACCTTGCAAGTGATGAGGTATACGTCATTGCGTGTTAAGCAATTCCCGATGATCTTGCTTCTATATGAGAGTCCCGAATGTGTGCTTGTGAAGAAGCGGGACTTGTCCATGTAGTTGCAGATGTTGCAGTTTTTTGTTTTGCAATTTAGAAGAGAATTTCTGTGGGTTCTGGTTTCTTCCAGGACCCCTGGAAGTTTGGCTTTGACTATGTGATCTCTTATCGTTTTGTTTTTTGCAAAAACCCAAGAGGGGTGGGCCAGGGAAAGTATCCATGCAGCGTTGGCTGGCTTGAAGGATAGGCCAGTATTTTTTTATTGCTCTTTTGAGCAAAGTGCCTATGCGCATCAATTCGCAGATACAGATAGGTTTGAACACCTGTTTGTTGGGTGTTGGTGTGGTTGGCGGTGGGGGCTTAAGAAGTAAGTGTCTGATTTTGTTCCTGGCCTTTGCCCTTTGCAGTGATGAGGATGTCAGTTGGGTATCCTCATGCCTGATAGAATCCCTCCATTGCGGTACTATTCCTATCGTAGTCCGCAATGTGGGTACATATTCTCCTGACGCTGAGAAACTGACCATATGGGCTGGCGTCCTTGCAGGACGGATGCGCCAATGTGTAGTGGAGATAGTTGTGTGCGTCCATTGGTTTGGTGTATAGGTCGAAAGAGATGATGTGTCCATCTACGTTCTTGACCCAGGTGTCTAGAAATGCCACTTTTTCTCTTGAGCTTTCCATAGTGGATTTTTACGCTACGGTGTCCACTATTCATGCGTTGGATAAACTGATAGCACCACATGGCCATGTTCCCAGATCATGAATATGTCATCTATGTAACATATATATAGCGCTGGTTGGTGTGAGGGCATTTGCAAGCAGTGTCTCATCTAAGTCTACCATGAAGATACATGCACATGAGCAGGCTGCTTTGCTGCCCATGGCTGTGCCTCCTATTTGTAGGAAGTGTTCCCCGTTGAATTTGAAGTTGTTGCATTACAAAACTAACTTCAATAGGTTCAGTAAGTTACGAACTGATATGGTGCCAGGTGTTCCATGTTTCATGCAGTACTTTGGTACTGCACGTAAACCCTGGTTATTTGGGATATTGGTGTAGAGAGAGGTGACATCCATAGTGACCAAGAGAGAATTCGCCTAGTTGTGGGTCCAAATTATTCTATCTTATTGATAAAATCTGTAGTGTCTTTTACATACTATTTGATCTTTGTTATATATGTTCATGAAGCTACTGATAAGCACTGTTAGGCAGCCGTTGCCACTAATGATGGGTCTGCCCTGTGTGATCCCATCTTTCTTCTCTTTGTGGACCCCCAAGCCGCCATCCACCCCTCCACGTATGCGCAGATCCCACCTCCCCAAAGGTATAAAAGGAACATGCAATCCGTGCTCAGACCATTCAGACTATGCTCTTTAACACGAAGACAAGCGTCAGGCTATAGAAGTTCTCTATAGATAGTACTAAATGTTGTTATTTAGACTCGGGTTACAATATGTAAATTACTGTCCAATTTTATAATATTTACAGCTAGTATCGGTCATGATTATTTACTTTTAACCATTTATCACTCACGCCTTAGCCAAATACGGCTTCTGAGCAGTGGTCTTGAGTTCATAAATGTCCATTTGCAAACCAAGGGAAGACTATCTTTGAAAGCTGGGTAGAGCTAGTCATTCCAGTGGTAAATTTTTTTTAAAGTCCTCTTGTTCTGCGAATGGACATTTTCTATGAAAAAATTTACCAAATTCAATGATTAACAGGCTAAGTAATCATAATTTTCAATTTCAGGCATTTACTTTGATTGAAATTCATTGCAGCAGGCAAATTTATATCAAACGAATAAAATATTTCTTATATTTGTAATAATTTGGTGTGTATTGGACTGTCATGTTGTAATGGGTAATGGACCTTTTTAGTCTTAGCTATGCCCCGCCCACCTCTAGCTAAGCTCCACCCACACCTCGCTCGTGTTGGGATCGATCGATCTCTGAACTCCCTGACTATCAATTTCCAGAAAAGTATACAGGCAAGCTGTTAAATATTTTGATTATATTTTGATTTGATTATGGCAGCAAGAGCGCCCAGTCAAATTAGTTTCAAAATATTCAACAGCATATATATTAAATAGTAGAGATACAATTCTTACGTGTTGGACTATTAAGAGTTAAAGACGGTCCTAATAGAATCATTTATGACGTAATGATTATGACATCATCCTACACGCTGCTTCGCTGATTATGACATCATATGACGTCAGTTCATTGACATGGATACTCTGGAAAGGTGAATTGGATAGTGCAAAGTCGGTGAATGAAAATGTTTAAAACATTCCAGTTTATATCTAAGTGCATTGTCCACATTATATTCAATCGCTATATAAATATCAATACACACATGGGCTGATTTATGTATAGCTGACATTTTACAGTTGCTTGGTTGTTATTGAATACCTAGCACCTAGTGGATATATGTGTACACTTTCACAGACAAACACAGCGGAACTATAAATAGCCCACAACTGTTAATAGCACATGGATGCTAAAATACACATCAATCTGCTATAGACAGACTCAGTATCAGATAATGGTAGACTGGTTCTGACCCGTTGTCAGCAATGTATGACAAGGGAAGTAACTGTTACTACATGTATCTATCAGTAGTTAAATATGGGAAGAGAACAAGCGCTCCTTGGGACATGACGCTTAACCCTTTAATAATCAAGCCGGCCCGAACCAGCCTCTGTTATGGTCTTGTGGAATGTCCATTTACAGGACATGAGAATACAATTTTTGAAAATTTACCACTGGAATGACTGGCTCGATAACCGAGCCTGTCATTCCAGTGAAAAATTTTCACAAATTGTATATGCTTGGCATGTAAATGGATATTCAATAGTCAGATATCTAAATTTTCTTGATCAAATTTGACCATTAAATGGTTAATGTGGGACATGACACTCAAATGCTCCTCAAAACAGCTGAATCAAGGGTATTGAGAAATGTCCATTTGCAGACCATGAGACTGTTGTTTTAATCGTTTCCTCATGTTCGCGGTGAAGCCAGCCAAAATTGACCTATGTAGTTGTCTTGAGGAACATCCATTTGTAGGCCAAGAGCATATTATTTTTGAAAATTTACCACTGGAATGACTGGCTTGGAAACCGAGCCAGTCATTCCAGTGGTAAGTTTTCAAAAATAATATTCTCTTGACCTGCAAATGGACATTTCATACAGAAAGAATTTGATACCGGTATTCTTGACCAAATTTAGTCAAGTAAACGGTTAATGTACCACATGTATAGTTGGCATTTACTAACAGAGCCAGTTATAAAATCACTGGTAAATTCTTAGAAATTTCAGTTTTCTCTTGGCTTGAAAAACTTTCAGGTTAGAATATGCTGCGATTATAACTACGTTCTCAGATACCGGGGTTTTTTTTTCAGTATCTGAAATAAATAGCAGGTATCACCCTGCTAGGTTAATCCCAGATGGTTCCATAGTGTGGAGTTGGTGAATACAATGCGATTCTTTTTGTCTTCTCCATTTTGTGGATTCTGGGTCCGTGGGGTCGGACGACAGTACTTGTGTTATCCTGAAACTCATGTGTTCCCTTGTATGGATTTTTATGTTGAAATGCCTTGATACTTGGGTGTCATAACTTTCTTTTCTGTTGAGGTGGGTTATGGGTCTAACGTGTTCCTGTATCCTAATTTTGAAAGTTCTTAGTTTCTCCGACGTACTGTTTTCGGCATACCTTGCAAGTGATGAGGTATACGACATTGCGTGTTAAGCAGTTCCCGATGATCTTGCTTCTATATGGGAGTCCCGAGTGTGTGCTTGTGAAGAAGCGGGACTTGTCCATGTAGTTGCAGATGTTGCAGTTTTTTGTTTTGCAATTTAGAAGAGAATTTCTGTGGGTTCTGGTTTCTTCCAGGACACCTGGAAGTTTGGCTTTGACTATGTGATCTCTTATGGTTTTGTTTTTTGCAAAAACCCAAGAAGGGTGGGTCAGGGAAAGTATTCAAAAATAATATTCTCTTGACCTGCAAATGGACATTTCATACAGAAAGAATTTGATACCGGTATTCTTGACCAAATTTAGTCAAGTAAACGGTTAATGTACCACATGTATAGTTGGCATTTACTAACAGAGCCAGTTATAAAATCACTGGTAAATTCTTAGAAATTTCAGTTTTCTCTTGGCTTGAAAATGGACATGTATTCCACAAAGCCTTTAAATATTTTCTTGACAATTAACCTTTCCAGAGTATCCATCCATTCATCCATCCATCCATCACTTGACCTCGTATGACATCATAATCAGTTCCGCGCATGTATGATGACGTCACAATCATTACGTCACAAACGATTCCATATAGACCTTCATCAAATCTCAAATGGTCTGACACGTTGTATGAATTGTATATCTCTGTAATTCTTTGCTATTTAATAAACATGCTGTTGAATATTTTGAAACTAATTTAACCGGGCGCTGTTGCTACCTTAGGCAGCAGCAACAGCACCTAGTCCAATTAGTTTCAAAGTATTCAACAGCTTACCTGTGTGGGTGTTTTTGGAAATTGATAGTCAGGGTGTTCAGAGATCGATTGATCCCAACATGAGCGAGGTGTGGGTGGAGCTTAGCTAGAGATGGGCGGGGCATAACTAAAACCGGAAAGGTTCAATAACCCTTTAATCCTTGAAATGCCAGTGTTTCAGGTACAAGATATCTATACGGGAATTTTAGCCGTTAAATATTTTGAAAATAATTTGACTTGGAGCTGTTGTTACGGGTAACTCATTAATAATCGGGTTCAACATTATTCGGCAGGTTTGATGTGTACCCTTGCACGATTCCGTACACATAGACATGATCGAGGATGTACTTAATAATAGGTTACTACAACCCACTGGCAAATCACAATATGACATTGACAAACTCGGTCGAGTGAGAGATGTCATGACAACGGTCAAAGTTCCAGATCATACATTACTAGACCAGACAGTCACAAAACAAGATGACCGAGAAAACCGCCGAAACTGACTGATTTGCTTATTGATCGGATTGTGTGGCTTGACCATGCAGCTATTTACAACAACGCCGCGTTACTATTTCTAGGATAGACATAATTCAATTCATATTGTACAAAATGTAAGAGGTCACTTCAAGCAAAAATAAAACATTCCACAGAAATAATAGAATTTAAATAAAAGTACTACGTGCACATGCTCTTGTATGCTAATATGGTATCCTATGTCAGTGATAAAGATTTAAATTTTTAACCATGTTTTTAGGTTGACCAAATTTTCCTATTTTATGGCCTGGGAAAGGAGATGGCAATGATGGCAGATGTCAGGCAAGGCTAACTAGAATGATGAGCCATCAGACCTCCACATACAATCACCAACTTTAACATTCTGCCCCCAACCGACTCCCATCCATACACACCATTAGGCATGTCAGGGGTGGAGCCTAATGTAAACATTGCTTCACAATCCGCAATCCTATGGGTATAACAAATTTGGTTGAATTCTGCAAATGTAGGAGTTCTAACCCCCACTCCTCCCCTCCAATTCCCACCCCTATCACGATGGTGACGCCTAAATTCTAAACCTCATCTTGCAATCCACACTCATATGACAACCCGTTGAACCCACGTAACACATTTTTTTTCTAACTCCACCAAACGGTTTCAGAGGAGACAGCTAAACAGACAGACTGATGGACAAGTGTTTGCAATATCCTCAAATTATGTCATACATGTATCTGTTGTTTTAATGGGATTATGGTATTCATTACTAGTTACGTCTTTAACACATACATGTAATGGTCAAGTCGGCCAAACTGGCCTCTGCAGTTGGCTAGCGAAATGTCCATTTGAAGGGCAATAGACTATTTTTGAAATTTTTTCCCACTAGAATCCCTGGCTCGATAACCTCGCCAGTCATTCACCAGTAAAATTTCAAAAATACCCTTTTTCTTGACCTCAAAATGGACATTCAATAAAGAAATTTTATTAAACCAAATTTGACCATTAAAGTGCGAATGCTAAAATTTGGTCATGAAATCTTATATTTCGTCAGAGACAATGTCCATATGCAGACCTAGAGAAGACTACTTTTAAAGTTTAGCACTGAAGTGACAGGCTCAGTTAATATCGACCCAGCCATTACAGCGGTAAAATTTCAAAGATAATCTTATCTTGGTTTGCAAATGGATATTCCTCAGGACCACTACAAAGGCTGGTTTGACCATTAAAGACTTAAGAGGTAATGGACCTTTCCATTTTTAGCTATGCTCCGTCCATCACTAGCTACGCTCCACCCACACCTCCCCGTGTTGGGATTGATCGATCCCCACAGGGAAGCTGTTGAATATTTTGTAACTAATTTGGCTGGGTGCTGTTGCTGCCTATGGCAGCAACAGCGCCCAGCCAAATTAGTTTCAAAATATTCAACAGAATATTTATTAAATAGTAAAAGCAAACAATTTGTACAACAACGCATAGACCGTCTTCAAATATGCGTTCATGAGTACTTATCGACGTCATTCATGACGTCATTCATTATGATGTCATTGTACACATCACGCAGTTCATTATGACATCATATGATGGGTGGGTAATCTGGAAAGGTGAATTATGTATTTCATTAAATTAGGCACATACATGAGAGACAGCGCACTCAGTATTGAGGTTCTATATTGGTCACTAAATCCCTTAGCTTCAGCTCATGGCAGATGACAGCTTATCTTAGGTATATATACCCTATCTAAGTGCATGGGACTTAACAGGCTAATTTGTCTCCCTGGATCCTTACCTTCTACTTGTTCACCTTCCTCCACTTCGTAGAGGTCCCTCAGAAAGTCATATGACGCTTCAGAAATGTGCACACGGCCTGGCTGTCCCGTCGATTCCATAGTATTTGCCAATGTTACATCATTAGACCACACATCAAATTTGAATCGACCTTTTCCAACAATTCCACATAGCACGGTTCCGGTGTGAACTCCGACACGCATATTCACCGACTCGGAATTGTCCTCATCAAACTTCTTAATCGCATTAATCATGCCTAACCCCATTTCGACACAGCAGTTTGCGTGATCTTCACGAGGCTCTGGGCAGCCCGATACGCAATAATAACAGTCTCCAAGGGTTGTAATTTTTTCACACCCCGAATCTACACACAGACTATCGAAACGTCCAAACAGATCATTCAGCAGGCCAACAAGATGTTCAGCAGTTTTGTTAGAGCTCATTTTTGTAAAACCAACAATATCCGCAAACAGGATGCTTACATTATTCATCTGGCTCATGTTAAAAGGACGGAAATTGATCTTACCTCGAGAATTGGTGTCGCTGCTACTTCTCTTTTTCTTGTACTTGGACTTTTTCCGATTATCATCATCATCATTCTCACCTTCAGTTTCCACTTCCCGTGACCTGATCACCTCATTAGCGACCTTCGGCGGCATAAGGGAGTGAATCATTTTCTCCTTAATGTGTTTCTCAATTTTTAAGTCCCTTAGCGCTAACGCTGACTGGCCAATTTTCCAAAATGTTATACGTAGTCGCACTTGTGACATAATAAAAATCAAGATTCCGACAATATGAACACAGAGATGAAGTAAGAATTTAGTAATTATCATTCCCGCCTCATTCATCGTACCTGTTAATGTAATGATTAACACCTCGTAGAGAATCGAATAAGTTACACCGATCATCACAGCGATAAATAAAGGCATTGGTATAACAGTGTACATCATCACCAATACTTCGACAGATAGAGTAAATGTGCCGACACTAGAAACATAATTATCTACTTTGTCAAAGGCAAACTGAGCAGCCAGAATAAACACACATAACGATACGATAAATATGATAGAAATATACAGATGGAAGCGCTCGTATAGGCGAGTAAATGTTAGTCCAACAGTTAATGCCGTTAGTACTAATAACGCAATGGCTCCAGCTATTAAACCAATCCAGTAGGTTTGTTGAGCTATAGCATAATATACAATCCATGCTAGACATGTTGTCATTATGAAATACAGACTGTACTGAAAACGCTTACGAATTAGCGGCAGTGAAGATTTCCACAGCTGGTCTTCCAAAACATTTGAATCAAATTTTGGATTCCACCATGTCCCAGATGAACGTTCAAACAACAAAGGAAATTTGGATTGTTTTACAGGACTGAGAAAAGTCCCTTTAAAACGATTCTTCGCAGGAGACTTAATGTCCACATTGATGCAGTCCGGACTCGCTGACTTGTTATACGTTGCCATTTCACTTTTGGTAGTGGGCATTCTCTTGATATTCTCTAAACAGTTATTGATGCCATAAAGTGTGATGTGTGTGATGTGTGTGATGTGTGTGATGCCACACACACACACAGCAGATCAATTCACAGGACAGACTACTGTTCTACACACAATTTTAATCGAGTCAGAATATTACACGATTCAATGCCCACTTTTATCGTTAACAAACCACATGGCAGGAAAGACATGTAGTCATATAGCAGTCTCTTAACTGTTAATAGGTGTTCCTTGTAACACAAAACAATCTGAAAAGATTTTTATCTAGTTATTTTCCCCGGAATAACTTGTTCTTACACACAAGACTATAAGCTGTATTTATTTTAGAAAAACGTGTCGCTATTTTTAACATCTCTGAAGATCCAGCATCTCTAGCAGACTGAAATACACTGTGAAGCAAGACATGGATGAAGACTTTACTGATGGATGATTTCCTTCACGGTAATAATATCACTGAGGTAAAGTGCCTGGCAGTGCACTCTTCAGAAAATATGATAGAGACTGGTTAATGTAGAACGAGTACACATATTTACATGATATAGTATTCTGGTTCTGTAACTTGGTTGTACATTCAAACATTCCACCATCCATTTGAACGACTGATGAGGCTGGAAACAAACTAGCAACTGTGTGATGGCATTGGAGTTTGCTAATTATACATGTGCTGCAGAATGAACTTGTGGTCTGTCAGGTGGGCAGCCAGCCACCAAGAAAGCCAGTCTCATGTGGTACAACTTGCTGCTGTGCTGTGCTGTACATCTGCTGAGCACTGCTGCTGGTGATGATGCTCTAGCAGAGCTAAGAATTAGCCAATAAATCACTCAGAGAAACATGTGTGTGTGAGTCTCCATCACTCCCTCACAGCACTCTACTCGAGCAAAGCTAGTCACTCACCAGACTCCTCCTCCTCCTCCTCTTCTGTGACCAGAACACTGCTCATACTACATTCCTCTAACAGCAGCAGACATTCAGACAGCAATAACAAAGCAATGCCTATTGGAAATATTGGAAACTCTGCGTGGACAACAGAAGACAGGGTTGGACCCAGAGTTACATGTCACTCTGTCAATATCCCTGTTGCTGCATCAGTTGGCCATTAGTTAATTCACGAATTCAAGTTCCTCTGCACTACGCATATTTTATCGGTTTCTAGGCACCAGTGTTTTAACTCATTAGTTTGAATCATGAGCTCTGCCACAAAAAAAAATCTACAATGTATCCTGAAGGCTGCTGGCAGTTATACTATTTCAAAGTTGGCAAAAGCGCAATATGGCATAAACTTTCCGGAGGCACTGATGGTGTTCACTGAAAATATAAGCAAGCAAAACAAGATGTATTAATAGAATAACTCAGCACGCATACATGCACTCACAGACATAATGTATATATTACATGTATTATTAACCACTAAACAGCGATAATTGTCATATCCATGGAAACTTTTCAAAAACGCTTTACTGGTTTGCATAGAGTGACATTTATTATGGCAACCATTTTATCAGCAAATT
>CM067366.1:63857518-63916186 GCA_034401795.1 Chaetoderma sp. LZ-2023a | reverse complement strand
CGCATGACACGTGTGTTCTATTTGTAAATGAGCCAGCCATTCCATTTGTAAATTTCAAAAAATTATCTTAGGCATGGAGTAGGGGTGGGTTGGGGGTGAGGGGGTGGTGAGTGTTGGGGTTGAGGGGGTGGGGTGGCAAGGTGGCATAGCATATCCCCATAGCAGCCCCTTACGTTTTGGCCCCCACTCATAGTTTAGCTCCAGATTCCCCACCCCCGGTCATTGTACGTTCATACACCCTGTTCATTTCCAGCAAAAAGACCAATCTTGACCATTAAAGGGGTTGAGGAGATCGCAGTATTTGGCTTGATTTAAATTATTTACTTTCGCTGCATTCCATGTCCTGTTCTAGCGATTTTGTTGATGTTTTGATCATGAGTATGCAACTGAATTAGTTACGCTTGTTTATGTCGATGTATTGCCATTATAATCAATGCCATCTCCAGCATCACATAATGTATGAGATCGGCTTGTTTTAATATGGTAGAACTTCGTCGCCGTCGTAATATCTGGAACTTGTTCAGCATTTTTGTTGGCACTGGGTCTACAAAGATTGAGAGATTGTTTGATATTAAAGTTTGCTGATTCTTGTCTTTGACATGTTGCCAGAAAATGCCAAAAAAGAATAATATTTGTCATTCTTCAAGCGTTTTGCTCAGACAGAAATGCCAAATGGTCATATTGACAATAATAATCTCCTGTTCTCTATAATATATTATAGCTCCTGGCTATGGGATAACATATGCTGTATACATAGCACAGTGGAAAATTGACTCCACTGCAAATGCCACGGGATCAGATTGTTGCATAAATCAATTATCGCCTAGTGTACAGGTGCTTATATGCATATGTAAATATACACGTGCCTGCGCTTCCTCAGCTTGATTCAGGGACAGTGCAGCCAGTTTTACTTGGCTATAAATGTTAATGAAATGTCATCAGTAAATTACATGTATATGCTTATGGCTCAAGGAACTTCAGACACTGAACACCTTAGCATTATTGGGATGGTTTATTTTGTCATGTAATAGCGGTCTGCATAATGTTGTGGTTAGACCCCCCCCCCCAATATCTGGCTTGACACCCAGGGAGTTACACCCCTGCACCACTATGAGGTCCAACATTTAGACGTAAGCCGGAATATATAGGAAAGAACTTCATGCACTGAATATACTTATGCATATTGTGAGAGCGACGTGAATGATACGTTTGCTGCCAAAGCTAGCAACAATTTCTCAGTGAAATTATTATGGGGTTTTTTCAGAAAAATTGGGATGAAACCAAATCTAACTTTTATCTTTATTAAATACTTTAACCCTTAATTATTGAGCTGGCCTAGAACGGAGGTCTTGAGGAATGGCCATTTGCAGGCCATGAGAAAAGTATTTTTGGAATTTTACTGCTGAAATGAGTCAAATAACTGTCACGATAAGCGAGCCGGACACTCCAGCTTTAAATTTTGAAAAATAATATTCTATTGGCCTGCATGTGGACATTCAATAACCATATTATTTGGATTATCTTTACCAATCATGACAACTAAAGGGTTAATGGTCAAGCCGGCCAAAATGGCTTCTTGAGGAATGTCAATTTGCAGGCCAAGATAAGACAATTTTTGTCGAGGCCTATGCGAAGCGGAGGATGGCTCAACTGAGAGATCCAGTTGCCATTTCTGGCATCCAGAATAAGAGTTTGAGTGTTATTCAAAGTGCCCTGAAGGGTCGACTCATGTATCTGAGGCTCTGGACATTCATTGACAATAATTCAGCCGGTCATTCCAAGGGGCCTTTCAAGTTTATTCATCATCATATGATGTCGTAATCAACTACATGACATGCAAGATTACCTCATAATCAATTACAGCATGAATGCCTCGATTTAGTCTGTCTTAAACACTTAATAGTCCGACACATTGTATGAATTGTATGTCTTTACTATTTAATAACCATTCTGTTGAATATTTTGAAACTAATTTGACTGGGCACTATAGCTGCCAGCACCCAGTCAAATTAGTTTTAAAAATATTCAACAGCTTACCTGTATAGTTTTATGGAAGTTGATAGTCATGGAGTTCAGGGATCGATCGATTCCAACACGAGCGAGGTGTCGGTGGAGCTTAGCTAGCGATGGGAGGGGCATAGCTAAAACTGGAAAGGTCCATTGTAAGCTTTAAAAAATAGTGTTCTCCTGGCCTGCAGATGTGCACAGTGACTAAACCAACATGGACAGACTTTCTTATATCTAATGTTGGGAATTGGTACTATTTTTGTGATAGCCAGTTCAAGGATAATTACCCCTTTCAAACCAAGTTGCAGGTATGACCGATTCTTAATAATTAACAAAATAATCTATTGAATATTTTGAAACTAATTTGACTGGAAGCTGTTGCTGCCTTAGGCAGCTACAGCTTCCAGTAAAATAAGTTTCAAGCTATTCAACATGTTATTGGTATGGTTGTTTTGAAGTTCACATAGTGATGGAAGAATTAATGTCTTAGACTAAGGGTAATACTATATAGTTGTAACAATTAAATTTAAATTCTTTTCCAAAAAGTATTCGTTTTGTAACTTGACCAGTTAAAATATATTAATAAAATCAATTTATAAACAACCAAAATCGATTTCTGAAATTACGATCGACTGGTTGGCTGAACATGCAAACCAATCAATCATCGATCAAATAGATTAATCGGAACAACACTACTTGTATGATCATGACCTAAAATCTAAAGTACATATATATTTCAATTTCAAAGAAATAGGTATCTAAAACATTGAGTGTGTATGCCACAAAATATACCTGTGCATGACTGGTTCAGTCACACCCAAATAAGCATTAATATGCATCATACAAAACGGGTTTATTTGATTATTGTCCAATTTATACCATATATATTATATAGTCCTGAATATTATATAGTTATATTGTCGTGAATATTATATAGTCGGGAATGGTATATATAGTCCTTAATATTATATAGTCCTTAATTAGGGCCCAGCACCTTCCAGGAAGCACTGTAGCAATCACCGTGTGTGTCTGTCCGTCTGTCCATCCACAATATCTTGTAAACAACATAGCATACATGATTGCTTAAAATAATTTAATGGAACTTGGCAGGTGGCTTGTTTATGTTGGGTAGATGCGCCCTTTGAAGGATTCACCTTTATAGGTTCAATATTTTGGATGAATATTATTGTTGCGCCTGCGAAGCAGGATTGAGACATAGGTATCACTTTTCCGGCGGCGGCGTAAACTTTTAAGTTAAGTTTATATCTCAGCAATGCCTGATCCAATTGGAACCAAACTTGGGTGGATGGTAATATACATCAAAAGGAAGCAGCCCGTCGATAAACAGGCCATGAGGTCAAGGTTACAGGGGTCAAAGATTACAGTATAATCTTTGTTAATATTTTACGTTAAGTTTTTGAGTTAAACAAAGGTTATTGCCTAATATCTAAGCAATGCCTGATCCAATTGGAACCAAACTTGTGTACATGGTGATTTACATTTAACGGAAGCAGCATGCTGATGCAGACATCATGAGGTCAAGGTTATAGGGATCAAAGGTCACGGTATAATCTTTGTTAATATTTTACGTTAAGTTTTTGCGTTAAACAAAAGTTACATGTATTGTCTTATATCTCAACAATGCCTGATCCAATTGGAACCAAACTTGGGTACATGGAGATATACATCAAAAGGAAGCAGCCCACCGATAACGCAGTCATGACATCAAGGTTATGGGGCCAAAGGTCACAGTATAATTTTTGTTAATATTTTACGTTAAGTTTTTGCGTTAAACAAAAGTTATTGTCTTATATCTCAGTAATGCCTGAACCAATTGGAACCAAACTTGGAACAACGAAACGAAGCAGCACGCTGATGCAGGCATCATGCGCTCAAGGTCATGGGGTCAAAGGTCATGGTATAATCTTTGTTAATATTTTACGTTCAGTTTTTGCGTTAAACAAACGTTATTCTCTTATATCTCAACAATGCCTGATCCAGTTGGAACCAAACTTGGGTACATGGAGATATACCTCTAAAGGAAGCAGCACACTGATGCAGGCATCATGAGGTCAAGTTTATGGTGTCAAAGTTCATGGTATAATCTTTGTTAATATTTTAGGTTAAGTTTTTGCATTAAACAAAAGTTATTGCCTTATATCTCAACAATGCCTTATCCAATTGGAACCAAAATTGGATACATGGAGATATACATCAAAAGGAAGCAGCACACTGATTCAGGCATCATGCGTTCAAGGTCATGGGGTCAAAGGTAACGGTATATTTTTTTGTGTTAATATTTTATGTTAGGTTTTTGCGTTAAACAAAGGTTATTGCCTTATATCTCAACAATGCCTTATCCAATTGGAACCAAACTTGGGTACATGGTGATTTACATTTAACGGAAGCAGCCCATCGATAAAGCGGTCATGATCAAGGTTATGGGGTCAAAGGTCACAGTATAATCTTTGTTAATATTTTACGTTACGTTTTTGCGTTAATCGAAAGTTATTGCCCTATATCTCAACAATGCCTGATCCAATTAGAACCAAACTTGGGTACATGGTGATATACATCAAAAGGAAGCAGCATGCTGATGCAGACATCATGCAATCAAGGTTATGGGGGTCAAAAGTCATCGTATAATCTTTGTTAATATTTTACGTGAAGTTTTTGCGTTAAACAAAAGTTATTGTCTTATATCTCAGCAATGCCTGATCCAATTGGAACCAAACTTGGGTACATGGAGATATACATCGAAACGAAGCAGCACGCTGATGCAGGCATCACGTGACCTTGATACAGAATTCTGTTATTTCAACATTAAGTTTTTGCGTTTGACAAAACTTCTCAGCTTATATTTCATGATTGATTAAGCCTATTGCAACTAAACTTGGCTATGAGGTTTCTTATGCTGTTAGAAAGCATCATGATGATACTGAGGTCACATGGTCAAGGTCATATGGTCAAGGTCACTGTGATCGTGATACAAAACTCTGCTTTTTTATTGTTAAGTTTTTGCGTTTAGCAAAACCTCTTGGCTTATCTTTCTGGATTGGTTAACCTTATTGGACCTAAACATGGATAACTTGTTACCTATAATGTTAGGAAGCAGCATGCTGACACTGAAGTCACAACATCGAAGGTCAAGGTCATTCTGACTTCTACAATACTTTGTTACTTTTCAATGTTAAGTTTTTAGGCTTAGCAAATCTTATCATATTATATTTCGGGATTGCTTAACCCAAATGGAACACAACTTGGGTACATGCTTGCTTATGCCAAGAGAATACATGATGGTGACATGGAGGTCACTGGACACAGGTCAAGGCCATTCTAATATTGCTATTTGAACTCTGCTTTTTCAACCTTAAGTTTTTCCATTCAGCAAATCATTTATATTTCAGGGTTGGTTAATATTAATGGAACTAAACTTGAATATATGGTAGCCTATAATGTTAGGAAGCGGCATGATAACACAGAGGTCACGTGGTCAAAGGTCAATGCCACTGTGACAAACAGGAGACAGGCGAGACATTTAATTCCGTGGAATTCTTGTATGGTCCTTAATGTTATATAGTGATAACCAGTTAATAATGGTCCAGATGTATCTAAAAAATTTAAATGTTTGCTCACTAAATATTCATTTGCAGGAGAAGACTATATTTTTAGCCCACCTGGCCTGAAAGGCCAAATGAGCTTATGCCATGGCTACCGTCCATCGTGTGTCCATCCATTCTCCATAAACCTTTCCTTTACTTTACGACTTCTCAAGAACCACAAGACCGATTTCAATTATATTTGGCAGGAAGCATTCTTCGGTCATAGAGATTAGAATTTGTTCAAATGAAGCCAATCAGCCAATTTGGCTGGTGGCCATCTTGGATTTTGGCAAATTTTTAGAAACATCTTTAAAATCTCTGAAACCGCTTGATGGATCGATTTAAAACTCATGAAATATCTATCATTTAGAGCAAGAGTTGAGCCTGGTTTGTTCAAGGGAACTTGATTAGCCAAATAGTTCGGCGGCCCTCTTGGAAGATTATTTCTCTAGAACCGCTGAACGGATCGGGCCGAACTTTGGAAGATTTGATTAGGGACTAAAGGCCATTAAAGTTTGTTCAAGGGAAGTTGATACGTGAAGAAACATGGCCGGTCTTTTTACAATTCTGGTCAACTCCTTAGAGTTCTAATTATAGCTTTCTAGTAAATTATTTTTCACTTATCCTGTAAATGGACATTCACTAAGTAAAAATCTCAATTTATTTTATTAGCAAAACTTGACCATTGAAGGCGTAACATTTTAATGGTTAAGCCGGCCAAAACTGGCTTTTGATCTTGTGGAATGTCCATTTACAGGCCAAGAGAATACAATTTTTGAAAATTTATCACTGGAATGACTGGCTCGATAACCGAGCCAGTTATTCCAGTGATAAATCTCCAAAAATTTTATTCTCTTGACCTGTAAATGGACATTCAATAGGCAGATGTAAAAATTTTCTTGACCAAATTGGACCATTAAAGGGTTAAATTTGTTAAAGACAATTCAAATCTGCCAAAAGCTACAGTTACTGGTGTTACCTGGATGTCCAAAGTGTTCATTAGCCCTTAACACTCGGATGTCCAAATGACACAATTTCAAATTAAATTAAAAGATGAACTGGTGTACATTTTTCAACAAATTTGGTGGAAGTGTTGCTGTCGCAGACAGCAGCACCGTCTGCCAAAATTGTTGAAAAATGTACAGCATTTTCTTTGCTATTGGCACAATAATAAATTAAATTTTGACAACTGAGTGGTAAGAGTTAAATATAGTATGTCAGAATTTCTGGAATAAATAATTGATAATATACTGTCTAGTTAGTTTCCTGACAAGAGAGTGTGCTAGCTAATTCAGTTAACCCTCCAATTTGTTCAAGAAAATTCTTAATTTCCTTCTAGAAAATGTCCATTTGCAGACCAAGAGGAGACTATTTTGTGAAAATTTTTTATGGGAATGACTGGCTTGACTATCAAGCAACAAGCCAGTCGTTCCAGTGATAAATTTTCAAAAAATAGTTTTTTCTTTGTCTACAAATGGCCATTCCCCAAGGCCAGTATACAAGATGATTCTTGTGTTGTTTAAGGGTTAATGTAAACATAGTGTTATACTGCCCCCAGTTCCTGGACGTTATAATCACTCTGTCAGCCCAGAGGTTGGATCCATATAATTACAATACGCACACCATTACTTTTAGTAATAAGCCAAACCTGACACCTGTTTGTTAATTTATATCTTATTACACTGCCATCCAAGGTTAATATTAACCATTATTGTACTGACGTTTAAGGTTAATATTAACCATTATCGCACTGATGTTTAAGGTTAATATTAACCAATATCACACTGACGTTTAAGGTTAATATTAACCATTATCACGCTGATGGTTAAGGTTAATATTAACCATTATCGCACTGAGGTTTAAGGTTAATATTAACCATTATCGCACTGACATTTAAGGTTAATATTATTATATTATAATATCCAGTGAGTGACATTGAGCCAGCAGCATCCAGTGAGTGACAATGAGACAGTGTCATCCAGTGAGTGACATTGAGACAATGTCATCCAGTGAGTGATATTGAGACAGCGTCATTCAGTGAATGACAATGAGACAGCATCATCCAGTGAGTGACAATGAGACAGCATCATCCAGTGAGTAACATTAAGACAGTGTAATCCAGTGAGTGACATTGAGAAAGTGTCATCCTGTGAGTGACATTGAGACAGCATCAACCAGTGAGTGACATTGAGACAGCGTCATCCAGTGTGTGACATTGAGACAGCCTCATCCGGTGAGTGACATTAAGACAGCGTCATCCAGTGAGTGACATTGAGACAGTATTACCCAGTGAGTAACATTGAGACAGCGTCATCTGGTGAGTGACATTGAGACAGCGTTATCTGGTGAGTGACATTGAGACAGCCTCATCTGGTGAGTGACATTAAGACGGTGTCATCCAGTGAGTGACATTGAGACAGCATTACCCAGTGAGTAACATTGAGACAGCATCATCCAGTGAGTGACATTGAGACGGCATCATCCAGTGAGTGATATTGAGAGGGTGTCATCCAGTAAATGACAGTGAGACGGCGTCATCCAGTGAGTGGCATTGAGACAGCGTCATCCAGTGAGTGATATTGGTTCAGCGTCATCCAGTGAGTGACATTGAGACAGCGTCATCCAGTGAGTGATATTGAGACAGCGTCATCCAGTGAGAGACATTGAGACAGCGTCATCCAGTGAGTGACATTGAGACAGCCTCATCCAGTGAGTGACATTGAGACGGTGTCATCCAGTGAGTGACATTGAGACAGCGGCATCCAGTGAGTGACATTAAGACGGTGTCATCCAGTGAGTGACATTGAGACAGCATTACCCAGTGAGTAACATTGAGACAGCATCATCCAGTGAGTGACATTGAGACGGCATCATCCAGTGAGTGACATTAAGACGGTGTCATCCAGTGAGTAACATTGAGACAGTGTCATCCATTGAATGACAATGAGACAGCGTCATCTAGTGAGTGACATTGAGACAACGTCATCCAGTGAGTGACATTGAGACAGCGTCATCCTGTGAGTGACATTGAGGCAGCGTCATCCAGTGAGTGGCATTGTGGCGGCACTGCCATGTTATCCAATCAGTGGCATTAAGGTAGCAATATTGCGGAGTTCAGGCAACACAGACTACTTAAAGAGACATTACCTGCAAGCTAACATAAATTTTGGAAATTTAAAATATTTTTATTGCAATGTAACGAGCTTAGTATACAATTAATGCATACTAATTTTTATACACAAATTCCTAGTGTGTCACCCATGTTTGTTATGTTATTGTTGTTCTGGATTAATAGATGTGCGCACACGGCTCTTACATTTGTTTATGGATCACTCAGATTTGTGGGAACTCAGAAAATCTTAAAAAAACTGAAAATAGTGGCACCCGTGTGACGCGAACCCACATGCAGCCTCAAAGAACAAAGCCTAACAGCGCCGCCGAGCGCTGAACAACAATAATTTATACAACTTAATCAGTTGCCGACATCGCTATGATTACACAATGCAACAGCGCCCGGGCCTATCAAATAATCTGGCATTCTGGGAAATTTGTAAGTTCTGTTTATGGTTGCCATTTTAATATTTGTGAAATTCATAATTTGCATCTTGTTTACTATTACGTGGTTGTATTTATAAGAAACGCTGTTCAAGTGCGAGTATTGCCACACGAACCGTTTTATCCACATACTTTCTGTATATTAAATTTTGACATTCACCAGGTATTAGGTCTTTAATGTCCCTCGTGCACAGAAAGGATACAAGATGAGATAGACTTCTTAACCCATTCACCGACAAATCCCGGAAAAAAAAATTCTTTGCAATATAAAACCTAAAGTAGCAACAACTTTCAGCCAAATTAATTTCAAAATACTCAATGGTTTTCCTGAATAATTGCCTTGAAAATGAGATATGGGAAATTTATAATTGAAAACATTAACCGTAACAATTTCCCATATCTCATTTTCAAGGCAATTATACAGGAAAACTGTTGAGTGTTTTGAAATTAATTTGGCTGAAAGTTGGTGCTACTTTAGGTTTTCTATTGCAAAGAATATTTATTATTCCTTCAGAACTGCGCAGGTCTTTACATTCCTATTCATTTTCCTGAAAGCAGGAAAATAGGATGAGAATCCCACTGTAGATCTTCAGAAAGCAAAGTGATGCTAACCACAGCAACGCTAACCACTGCACCTCACATCCCCACATATCTACATAGATACATGAATCTGTCAGTCTTCTATACTATCTGACTAGGGGGAATGATTATCTAGACTCTATTGATAGTTCCTATCATTGAATGCCTGCACTTAGCACTTTAATGAATGGCATATTATGTACACATGTGTGCTGATAATACATGGCTATAATCACACCTATTAAGCAACTATTTATCACAGACTTTAAACCCTTTGAATAGTATGGATCATATGCATGGACCATTTTTCTATCCGATTAAAGATTTTGAATCAAATTCATAAAATTTGAGTGTCCCTGTCAATGTAAGGCAACAACAGCCATCAGTCAAGTTTGTTTCAAAATTAACCTCCAATATATACATGTATACACAGTGTTGGAGTTTGGATATTTCCATCTTAGAGTGTCAGTGATTATATTGTGATCAGGCACTGGTGTGTTACTTATCCGCTGTGTTACTTATCTGCGGTGTTAGAACTCATTGTTATGCGCGAATCATTATACACCGTTTCCTCCAAGAACTCATATCTGGCTCAGGGGAGATAACTGTTCATTGAGTGAACAACATCAAATGACAATCTAGGTTTAGAATATCAGCTTAATGCAGTAATCATTTGAAACAGCTTCTGCATTGCTCCTTGAATTTATATTTGTATGTCAAAAGAAGGCTTTTTTGAGAATTTACAACTGCAATGACTGGCTTGATGGCGTCGCCAGTTATAAGTTAAAAAAAGCTTTCTCTTGGCATGCAAATGAACATTCCTGAAGACAAAAGCTGAAGCCGAAGGATTAATGCATTCTAAATCTAGAATTTAAAAAAAAAAATTTTCTTGTCCTGCAAATTAACATTCGCTTAGCTAAAATTTAGATTTTCTTCCATTTAAGTCTTGTGTATTTTTGTACTTTGCCAACCTTGGATCTTTTTCACAGGAAACACCCATGAAATTCCTCTAACTTACTTTCAATAGACCTTTCCCACATTAGCGTATTTTGGGAAAATACCTTCCCGGAATGCATCATGCATACCACTTCCGGCTGGTAACCACGATAGCCGACGCTCAAACAGCATTACTTTACTATGGGAATCAGATACAGTGCACTTTAGTCAGTGCATATGAAAAAATATGTTCATAATATTTTTGAAGTCGTACATCATTGGGAAGGCTGAGCCAATTTTCTATACATTTCTCTATTAGTTTTTATAGTTTTATCAAATTTAATATAGATGATTGCAATTTTAAAATACCCCCTATTGTCCACTTGATTTCATGAATCTAAGGCGAATGGTTTATTTTATATACGCAAATAACTCCATGAAAATATTACGAAAATATAAAAAATAATGCATTAATGTTTGGACAATTGAATGCGCTTTCCAATGGTATGATTTAAATAATATAATGATTTTAGTTCATCATTTAAACGGTTTAAATTGCGGTGTGTTTTAGTGCAAAAATAACTCAATGCAGGTCATCGGCTTGTTGGCGGGCGGCACTACCAGCCAGCAGTTTTGCTCTGAGCATTGATTTAGGGGAATCCCGGCGTAATGATGTCAATGCGGGAAAGGTGTATTGGCAACCACACAGGAAAACTGTTCAATCTATGGAAAGATCTTCTACTGGAATAAAGTCTGTGCTCCCTTGAAGAGATTAATCTGAACACATGCAAGTTTCAACATAGTATTTCTTGCATCAAGCAGAAGTTATAATATCTGCTTTGAATACTTAAACCTTTAACACTCATATCAGACAAAAACCGCTTCTGTAGTCATCTTGAGAAATGTATGTCCATTTGCAGACCAAGAGAAGACTATTTTTGAAAACTTACCACTGGAATGGCTGGCTCGATAACCGAGCCAGTCATTCCAATGGTAAATTGTCAAAAATAGTCTTCTCTTGGTCTGCAAATGGACATTTTCTATGAGAACATTGAAATTGTCTTCAACAAATTTGAGTGTTAAAGGGTTAAATATCAAGAGAACTGCGGATTAGGCAATTAACCCTTTTACACTCAAGCTGACCAAAAATGGCCTCTGCTCTGGTCTTGAGAAATGTCCATTTGTAAATCTATCTAACAAACTTTTTAGAAAATTTACCACTGTAATGACTCAGGCTCAGTAACCATGGTTTGTGATCGTGGGTGTGTGTGCGTGCGTGTGTGCGTGCGTGCGTGCGTGCTTACGTGCGTGCATGTGTGATGCGTGCATATGTTTGAATGGGGTGGGAGGTTGTGTGTGTTTGGGGGATGTAGTATGCGCCGTTTGCAGAGCTCTTGTTCATCTTTAAGTTTTTCCATTTAGCAAATTATTTACATTTATATTTCAGAAGTCCTTAATATTAACCAGGACTAATCTCGGACACATGGTTTCCTATATACAATAAAGAAGCGGCGTGCTGATAGTGACATAACTTAAGGTCCACGGTTTAGATCATCGTGGCCTTGATATTTGGCCTCTGTCATGTCTATTTCTAATGTTAATTACTTTTGGGCTTTGCGTATATTTTAGGATTGCTTGATCCTACTGGAACCAAACTTGGACACATGGTTTCATACAGCTTACCGAGGCAGCACGTTGATATAGAGAGGTCATTCGGTCAAAGATCAAGGCCATTCTGACATTGCTATTTGTTCTCTGCTTCTTCAACGTTAAGTTTTTCGATTTAGCAAATTATTCACATTTATATTTCAGGACTGGTTAATCCTATTGGAACTAAGGTTGAATACATGGTTACCTATAATGTTAGGAAGCAGCATGATAACAGTGAGATCAAAGGTCAGCGTCACTGACAAACAGGAGGTAGGCGATGCATTTAATTCTGCAGAATTCTCATTCTTGTTTATCCTCGTGCGCAAAGCACTTATATTAATTTTCAATACCATATTCACCAATTTACCAAAGGAAACTGAAAGATTTTAATTTTTGAAAATATTTCCTGAAAATCACTGACACCGCTACCAGGTTATTACAAAAATGGGCTTACCCCCTATAAAACTGATCATTAGGCATCAATTTTCCGATGTATTCTATTCTAGAAGAGTTATCAGTGAATTTGCTTGCGTAAACTGTTTAGCTAGATTTGTTAAGCATCTATAATGCAATTTACAGTGTGAATGGGGGCTGCTGCTAATACCCCATGCATGTCTTTGACACGCAATCACTGCTAGTGTCATTTTGAGCTCGTCACAGAGTAATTCCGAAGCCCGGAAGCGAATTGCACTATCCTGGATTTTTATTATGTAATTGGTCATGACATTTGGTATGATTTGATACCCCAAGGCGGTGTATTAAATCAATCCACTATTATCTGAGTTGAGTATTTTCAAGTATTTTCGATGCGAGCTGACAAAAGCCTGGCGCTCCGGTAAGTCGACGTGGGTGGTGACGACTGACAGCTGGCTTAAGCATTGTTTGCAAAGAGACGTTGAGAGGTTACATGACACTTCTTGTTGACCATGGCAACCAGAGTTTGATGCTCATGATTATCAACACAAGAATTAGAAAACCCTGATGTCAAAATGTAGAATTTTGAAATTGAATTAAAATGAACTGGTGTTCATTTTTCAACAAATTTGGAATATTTGTAACATCGTCCACCAAAATTGTTGAAAAATGTACACCATATTGCAAATATAGCATATTGACCGTACAGTAGTAAGTGTTAACCCTTTCACACTCAAGTTGTGCAAAACTGGCTACTGCAGTGGTCTTAAAAAATGCCTCCTTGAGAAGACTATTTTAGAAAATTTATCAATGGAATAACTGGCGTGATAACTGAGCCAGGCATTGCAGTGGTAAAATTTCTAAAATAATGTTCTCTTGTCCTGCAAATGAACATTTATCAAGATCACTGCGAGATAGACTGCTTTTGCCTACTTGAACATTAAATGCCCAAACCGGCTTCTGCAGAGGTCATGAGGAATGTCCATTTGCAGGCCAAGGGATGACTAGTTTGACAATTTACCACTACAATAGCGGGGGTCAATAATCTAGGCAGTCATTCTAGTGGTAAGATAGTCTTCTGCAAATGTACATTCAATAAGCAAATGTTTTAATATTCTTGATCAAATTTAGTCATTAAAGGCTTAAAAGTCTTAAGTTTAAGATACTTAGGCCTTGTTCTCATACAGCTGCTATTTCCGTAAATACCAGGTATATCTGCTAGCGTTCTCATTGGACTACCTCTTGTCCGGGAATAAGTACATCACTTATTCAGGCCTCTCCGTGAGAATTTTGAAGGGGATCAATAAACTTGCTCTCCTGAATTTAGTTTTAACCCGGTGAGCCGAGTTGTGTCAGTACTCGCCTATATGCTGCCATTGTTACTAATCAATGGAGGCGAGCAATGAGATACTCGCCTAAGATTAATTTTAGGGGAGTGTAGGTGAGAGGAGAGCAATCACTCGCCTCTCGGAGGAGAGGCCTGCTTATTTCGGAAACGTAATCTCACAAAGTCTGCAGTATGATATGTCATTGCTTCCCTATATGAATGCAACCTATTCCCTCTAAATTCATCAGGTAGCATTACCATCAGCATGTTCTCTCTCTCAGCCTGGTTAGTGTTATGGTCATGATTTTATATCACTCTCCGCCTGGTTGAGCATCACCATCCAGTCCAGGATCATTTTCCACTAGTGTAAATGCAAACAGATATATTTACACGAAATAGTTAAACATATAAAAATGTAAAGGTCACATTTATTTAGAGCTTTGACATTGAATATGTTGCACGATTATTCAGTTTTCATAATTGTGATCATTTTGATATATTCAGATATATAAACTTATTGTCTGTTCACAATCTTAAAATATGGATTGAAAAAGTCAACTTGCCACCTGGGCTAGTTATTTTGAAATATTGGTAACCCAGCCTAAAATCTAGGAGCCACGGGCTACCTGGCCCCTACTAATCTTCAACACAGCATTGATAAATTTTCAAAAAGAGTCTTGGCCTGCAAATGGACGTATTTCTAGACCAGTGCAGATTTGACTAAATTGGTCAAAATTACCCAGCCAGTCATTCCAGTTGTGAATTTTGAAAAATGGTAATTTTTTTACCTGTAGATGAAGATTTGTCAAAACCACAGCAGATTCCAGTATGCATTGCCTTAGCCATTACAGGGTTAAAGAATGGACGCAAAGTCTGTGACAAAAACCCGATCAGATTTCTCGTAAATTGATTTTCACGTTTTCATACACCTCTAAATGCTAATATTGGGTAAAGGATTATGGGAAGGGATTAAATCGACCCGCAGCATATATTCTGAATATCATGTTTCCACTAAAAATGATGTTGTCAAAGAGAAATAGCTTGGAAATAGCAGTAATTGATTCTTACACCCCTCTCTCCATCACAAAATGTCGGCAGGCAGGTTGGCAGCACATTGGTTATCAGATTAGTTTGATACTTCAAATGTTGTCAGCCAAAGCCAGCTTTTGCAGTAATCGCGTTACCAGTCATTCCGTGGTAAATTGTTAAAAAATATCTTGGCATAAAAATTAAAATTCTTTACACAAAAAGCTAAATTTGTTTCACAAATCTTATTCCGTAAAGAAGTTAAACGGTTAATGGCCTGCAAAGGAAATTGTTTCCTTAGTGGTATTGAGAAATGCTCATTTTGTAGACCATTCAATAGATAAGGGACTTGTGAAGTTTTGTTACTGGAATTCTAGTGATGACGCTGGAATTCTAGGGCATGTAGGCGTGAATTCTAGTGATGACGCTGGAATTCTAGGGCATGTAGGCATGAATTCTAGTGATGACGCTGGAATTCTAAGGCATGTAGGCATGAATTCTAGTGATGACGCTGGAATTCTAAGGCATGTAGGGCTGAATTCTCAAAAATAGTCTTTTCTTGGCTTGAAAATTGTCTTTAATCAAAGACTAATTTTCTTGATCAATCTTAACACTTAGCACACTGATGTCAAAATTTTAAATTTTCAAATTAAATTAAAAGACGAACTGGTGTTCATTTTTTCTACAAATTTGGTGGAAGATGGTGCTGTTGTTTTGATATTGACACAATAAAAGATGAATATGGACATCAGAGTGTTAAGGGTTAATGCACATTAACCTGTCTGACTGCTGCAAGCCACCAGACAAAAATCTCTTTGGGCATTGGGCAATAACTTTGGACCCGCTGAATATTTAAAAAAACAATTTGACTGAAAGTCAAATTGTTTTCAAAATATTTGTCATATCCAGGAAATGTTGTCTGCTGGATTTCTTTACTATGGGAATCAGATACAGTGTCAATGTGAAAAACTATGTTCATAATATTTTTGAAGTCATACATCATTGGAAAGCTAAGCCAATTTTCTATACATTTCTGTATTATTTTTTATAGTTTTATAAAATTTAATGCAGTTGATTGCAATTAAAAAATATCCCCTATTGTCCACTTGAATTAATGAATCTAAGTCGAATCGTGTATTTTATATACGCAAATAACTCGGTGAAAACGTTACAAAAATATCAAAAATAATGCATTAATGTTTTGGCAATTGAATGCGTGCCAATGATATATGATTTAAATAATATAATGATTTTAGTTTATCATAGCAACGGTTTAGATTGCGGTGTGTTTAGTGCAAAAGTAACTCAACACGGGTCAGCGGCTTGTTGGCGGCGGTACCAGCTAGCAGTTTTGCTCTGAGTGTTGATTTAGGGGAATTGTAATGACGTCAATGTGGGGAAGGTGTATTCATGTTGGATTGATCTTTATACAAGTAGCATTTTCCCGATGACACAATATTTAAATTTATGTTTTTTCTATTTTGTATTAATCTTTGAACATTAACCCAATTCACTGACAAGTCCCTAAAAAAATTCTTTACAGTAGAAAAGTTCTGTTGAATATTTTGAAATTAATTTGACTGGACGCCATTGCCTATGGCAGCAACTGCACCCAGTCAAATTTGTTTCAAAGTATCCAACAGAATGGTGATTAAGTCGCAAAGACATACAATTCATACACATGACAGACTCTTAATGGACTTAGATACACCATTCATGACATATTTTAATTGTGACGTCAGACTACCGGTGACATAATTGATCATAACCTAATATACTTGATCGACAGATCGGAATCACCCATTAGTGCAACTGGCACGTTTGCTGTCCCAGGGCTTGTTTTCATTGTTTTCACTATATATGTGGGTGGCTATAATCATGTGAATCCTATCAATACTAAATATAATGCGCCTTTGTTATTACATATAGATTATTTCATCTGACCAGATTGTTTCTGCCTCAGACTTTATCCATTCAAGTGTATTAGTCTGGTAGATGGGATTTCCAGTGAATAATCACAGACACTATGCGAAGACTGAGCTTCATCTTACTGACTGGCGGTTTTTCTTATTGACCACGATTATCTGTCCATGGCTATAATGGACTTTTCCAGTTTTAGCTATGCCCTGCCCATCTCTAGCTTAGCTCCACCCACACCTCGCTTGTGCTGGGATCAATCAATCCCTGAACTCCCTGACTCAATTTCCAGAAAACTATACAGGTAAGCTGTTGAATATTTCGAAACTGATTTGACTGGGCGCCGTTGCTGCCTATGGCAGCAACGGCGCCCAGTCAGATTAGTTTTAAAATAGTCAACAGAATGTTTAATAATTTATTAAATAGTAAAGACATACAATTTGTATAAGTTAAGGTTAAGACAGACTAAATCGAGTCATTCATGCTGTAATTGATTATGACGTCAATCTACATAAAACGTAGTTGATTATGACGTCATGATGGATGGATGGATAAACTGGATAGGTCTATTCCACCACAGACTCTTTTGTTCTAAATTACTAGAAATTAGCCTTTAGGTAAGGTGCGTATAAAGGCTGTTGAATATTTTTTGCTGCAGTCTGACTGACAGCAGTAGTCATGTTAGTAGCCGCATGATAAGCAACTTTGAGTTAAATTTTTAGTTCCGAATTGCAACTAGTGTAACTCAGTCTGTCGATCCTATATGGCGGTCTCTCTGTCAAATTTTTTACATTTTTAGTTGCGACTTGCAGTCAGTCAGTCAGTCAGTCAGTCAGTCATTTTCAAATTTTTGATCTATTACAAAGCTGCCTAAGTCGCAACTACATGTGTATAGCTCATCTAATTTGTTTAACAGAAAGCCACCTACATCAATCATAACTGTATGACATTCAGATGTGGCTACAAATTAGTCAAAAGGGATCTATCCATCACATGTAATAAAAAATGGCAGCAGGAATTAAGCAGTAGCCTGACCTCACTAGAGAAAAGGCAGTGGCAAGAGGATAGCACACTGGCAATCTTAAAATAGCCATCCTGGTTTATGTCTCGGTCAGTGCAAAACCATCGAGACATTGTTGGAAATATGGGCAATCTCCTACACTCCTTGCTGGCTCTCTGCCCAGGTGTAATGAGATACCGGTATAAAATAAAATGACAAAAACGTCTGGTTTAACCCTTTAACACTCGTATCAGCCAAAGATGGCTTTTGCAGTGGGCTTGAGAAATGTCTATTTGCAGACCAAGAGAAGACTATTTTTGAAAATTTACCACTGGAATGACTGGCTTGATAACCGAGCCAGTCAATCCAGTGGTAAATTTTCAAAAATAGTCTTCTTGCTCTGCAAATGAACATTTTCTATGAGAAAATTGAAATTTTCTTGGACAAATTCGAGCGTCAAACAACCGTGAATATCATCTAGAATACAGCTTCTTAACCCTTTCATGGCAGACCAAGAGAAGACTATTTTTGAATATTTACAACTAGAATGGCTGGCTCGATTGTGACCGAATGAGTCATTCTAGTGGTAAATTTTCAAAAATTATCTTCTTGGTCTGCAAATAGACATTTTTCAAATTTTCAAAAGTATGGTTCTCTTGGCCTGCAAATTGACTTAATAATCAAATATTTTGATATTCTTGACCAAATCTAGCCGTTAAAGGGTTAAGCTCCTACTTCTAATTCTATAATATAAGATACAATTTAAATAGTGTATTAACCCTTTAAATCTCAAAAGATTTTAAAGAAAATTTCAATTTTCTCACGGAAAACGTCCATTTGCAGACTAAGAGAAGAAAACTGATCACTGGAATGACTGGTTCAGCTATCGACCCAGTCATTCCAATAGTATGTTTTCAAAAATATTCTCTTGTTCTGCAAATAGACATGTCTCAAGACCGCTGCAGATGCCATATTTGGGAGCTTTACCGTTAAAGGGTTAATTAAAATTTTGATTAATGAACCTATGATTACTCTTACTTCTGTTATTTGAGTTTCATTATTGACATTCTGGCTCTGTTTTATGTATTTCAGATGTCCGGACTTTCAAAGTACTTATCGAGCACTATGACACTGCTACGTCAAAATTTGCGGTGGCGCATAAGGAGGATGAGAAAAGTAAGTGACAGCTCCTCTATTGTCATTTCAATAGTTTATGGTTACCAGATTTGACCAGTTAATGGTCAAGTCGGCCAAAACCGGCCTCTGGACTTATCTTGAGTAATGTCTATAGTGGGTTTGAAATGGTACTGGTCACTGAACTTCCTGGCTCAATAATGGCCATCCCTGGTTGAATAACTGAGCCAGTCATCTCAGTGGTGAACTTTAAAAAATAGTCCTCTCTTGGCATGCAAATGCACATTCAGTAAGCAAATAATTATATTTCCTTGACCAAATTTGACCATTAACCCTTTAACCTTCGAATTTATTCAAGAAAATTTTGATTTTCACAAGAAAATGTTGATTTGCAGACCAAGAGAAGACTATTTTTGAAAATTTACCACTGTAATGACCGGCTCGGTTATCGAGCCAGTCATTCCAGTGATAAATTTTCAAAAATAGTCTCTAGGTCTGCAAATGGACATTTCTGGAGACCACTGCAGAAGCTGTTTTTGGCTGATATGAGTGTTAAAGGGTTAAAGGAGTTCACTGTTCTGATTGGAGGTTTGTTATTTAATCAAGGGAGGCAACTCTTGTTAGCGCATCAGAAGGTGAAACAGTGGTATCACTTTTTTCGTTGGTTGTCTCACTGACTCCTCATCAGTATAACATATTTTCCTAAACTGTTTTGAAGAAGCATAATGACATTTAGGTCACACGGTCAAATACCAATGTCACTGTGAACTTTGCACAAAAACTCAGTGTTTTTCATCATAAAATTGTTTACATTTACGCGTCACTCCGCGTATTGTCCTCTCTTTGCGGGTTAGTTTCCAAGTTTTAAATTGCCAAGCCAGCCAAACTGGGACTGCACTGTGGTCCTGAAAATTGTCCATTTGCAAGCCAAGATAAGTCTATTTTTGAAGATAAACCACAGGAATTACTGGCTCAATAACTGAGCCAGGCATTCAAGTGGTAGAAATAAAAGAACTGGGACAAAGTTGTTCAATACCCGAGTTGTCGATATATTTTTCATTCGGGCTGCTACAATGTTGCTAAAAGCTATTGCTGTTGTGCTTTACCTACTAACCCCAAAATTGGAATGTCATGTTTTCCACATAAGTGCATAGCCCCACGGGCTAGCTTGCAGCCATGTTTGGAGAAGATCACTCCAGTAAAATCAGAGTTATTAAAAATATCTTAAGGACAACGACAACAGTAAGAAGAACTTCATGCTTGCATTAACCCTTGCAGGTAAAAATACATATAGTATTCTGTTACCTTGCAAGTGGACAATCAGCCAACATAAGTTGTGATCTTCTTGACGAGTGTTAGTCTGTCTGTCTGTCTGTCTGTCTGTCTGTTTGTCTATTCTTTCTATCTGGCAAGATATTTTCATCGAAATCTTCCATATTCTCTAAAGCCTTTTGTATTGAAAATGTTGTTTATGCTGGATGCGCTGAAAGTGGCTAAGGGGAGACAAATAGAATTGAAGTCATCGACTGAATGATAAACTCATAAGAGTTACGTCTCTTGTATAGTACTTGGGTGGGAAAAAAATCATTTAATATCTCCATGTATAGCCTTTAAATGGTCAAGAAATTTTTATTATCACATTTTCATTTACAAAGCAAGAAAAGACTAACTTTTGATAATTTACCACTGGAATGACTTGCGTCATTTTTACACTCTACCCAGTCCGTTTTTTGTCAGCTTGACCATCAAAGGGTTAGAATGTATATGTTTCCATGAGTTTCTGCAAAACATTTCCTATAGATGATGGTACTAACCGTTTAATGGCTAAATTTGATCAATAAAATCTAAATATTTGGTTATTGAATGTCCATTTGCAAGCCAAGACAAGAGTATTTTTTGAAAATTTACCATGAATGGCTGTCATTAACCATTTACTGGTCAGATTTGGTCACCGAAATCAATTATTAGTTGTAATGGTGATTCAACGAGATATATTCGTATACGCCAGTTTTATCTCCCCTGATAAATTTTTTAAAGTAGTTTTCTGTTGGCCTGCAAATGGCCATTCCTCAGCACTACTACAGAAGCCATATTTGGTTGGTTTGACCATTAGAGGGGTAATGCTAGATGTGTCTGTTATAACAGTGGTGTCAGTTTTTTAATACCCTTTAACACTCGAAATTGGTCAAGAAAATTCCAATCTTCTCATAGAAAATGTTCATTTGCAGACCAAAAGAAGAAATTTTTTGAACATTTACCTCTGCAGAGACTGGCTCGGTTATCGAGCCAGTCATTCCAGTGGTAAGTTTAAAAAAATAGTTTTCTCTTGGTCTGCAAATGGACATTTCTCAAGACCACTGCAAAAGCCGTTTTGGCTGATATGACAGTTAAAGGGTTAACACACAAGATGGCCAAAAATGATTCTGCAGTGCTTTTGTGAATGTCCATTTGCAGACCAAGAGAACATTATTTTTGATAATTGACCATTGAAATTACTGGCTCGGTAACCGAGCCAGTCTTTGCAGAGGTAATTTTCATAAATAATCTTATCTTGATCAGCAAATGGACATTTTCTATGAGAAAATTTAAATTTTAAGCACAAATTTGAGGGTTACAGGGCTAAATATATTCCTCTCATTACCTATAAGTGGAGATTGTGTACAAGTGCATATGTTACCTGCTTATGGTTAATTTGAATGAATGGAAGCAAAAAACATGATATTCTTTTTATTACAGTGATGAAAACATACTTTATCTGTGGAAGAAAGAAACTGGCTAGCGTTAGTGGATGCGATGGAGGAGGAGGAGGTGATACTGCAGCAGTCAATGGTGATATTGATGAAAACATTGAGGGTGGTGATGCTTTACATAATGAGGTTTGTTGTAGATAGTATTCTCATTTGTATTCTTCTTGTCACAATAATGTGATGTTAGTATTGTGATCATCAGTCCATCCATCCATCCATCTATCCATCCATCCATTCATTCATTCATTCATTCATTCATTCATTCATTCATTCATTCATTCATTCATTCATTCATTCATTCATTCATCCATCCATCCATCCATCCATCCATCCATCCATCCCCATCCATCCATCCATCCATCCATTCATCCTGACATCCACCCCCCTTGTTAAGAACATTGTTTTTCTCAACATTAATATATTCCGTTTAGCTCAACTTAAGTTTATATCTCGGATTTGGTTAATTATATTGGACACATGCTTCTTTATAATGACACAGCATTACACACTGACGTTAGGTTAAAAGATCAAAGGGCAAGGTCACTAACCTGGGTAAAGATTGTGTTTTTTCAACATTGACATTTTCCATTTGGCTCAACTTAGCAGTTCATCTCTCAACTTTGAGTTCACCTCTCAAACTTGGGTATATGCCTCCGTATAATGAGAGGGCATCACATAATGACCATGGGGGGGGGGGGGGGGGTTCCAAAAGATTATGGTCACTGTGACATTTATAAAAAAAACCTTGCTTTTTCAATATAAACATTTAGCATTTAGCTCAAATGAGCAATTCATATCCTATCTTCATTTAAGTATACTGGCGGCAACCTTCGACACATACTTCAGTGTAATTGGAGGGCATAATACAATGATGTTGGGGTCAAAATGGCAAAGGTCGATGTCCCACATTCAGACACATCCTTCTTTATAATGACATGGCATGACACAATCAATGTGGCATCAAAAGGGCAATGAGAGTGTGATCATGACAAAACTCAAGGGTTTTCTCAACAGTAACATTTTGCTTTTACCTCAACTTAGAAGGTCATATCTCATGGACACTTGCTAGTGAGAGGGGATGAGACAATTACTTTGGGGTCAAAATGTCAACAGTCATTGTCATTGATAAGTGTATTGATAAGCCTTATATATTTATTTTGTGGTTGAAGTGAAGTTTCATTGTTCATTCCAAAGTCTTAAAGTCACACTTCATGGTTGCATTGTGACCATATTTCTGATTCTGATAAGGCAAGTCAATAAGCTTTAACCCTTTAATTGTCAAATTTATTCAAGAAAATGTCAATTTTCTCTTAGAATGTACATTGGCAGGCGAAGAGATTATTTTTGAAAATTTACCACTGAAAAAACTGGCTCGATAATTGAACCAGTCCTTCCAGTGGAAAATTAAAAAAAAAAAGTTTTATCTTGGCCTGCATGAAGACCACTGCAACGGAAAGTTTTGTCTTGGCCTGCATGAAGACCACTGCAAAGGAAAGTTTTGTCTTGGCCTGCATGAAGACCACTGCAAAGGAAAGTTTTGTCTTGGCCTGCATGAAGACCACTGCAAAGGAAAGTTTTGTCTTGGCCTGCATGAAGACCACTGCAAAGGAAAGTTTTATCTTGGCCTGCATGAAGACCACTGCAAAGGAAAGTTTTGTCTTGGCCTGCATGAAGACCACTGCAAAGGAAAGTTTTGTCCTGGCCTGCATGAAGACCACTGCAAAGGAAAGTTTTATCTTGGCCTGCATGAAGACCACTGCAAAGGAAAGTTTTGTCTTGGCCTGCATGAAGACCACTGCAAAGGACAGTTTTGTCTTGGCCTGCATGAAGACCACTGCAAAGGAAAGTTTTATCTTAGCCTGCATGAAGACCACTGCAAAGGACAGTTTTGTCTTAGCCTGCATGAAGACCACTGCAAAGGAAAGTTTTGTCTTGGCCTGCATGAAGACCACTGCAAAGGACAGTTTTGTCTTGGCCTGCATGAAGACCACTGCAAAGGACAGTTTTGTCTTGGCCTGCATGAAGACCACTGCAAAGGAAAGTTTTATCTTGGCCTGCATGAAGAACACTGCAAAGGACAGTTTTGTCTTGGCCTGCATGAAGACCACTGCAAAGGACAGTTTTGTCTTGGCCTGCATGAAGACCACTGCAAAGGACAGTTTTGTCTTGGCCTGCATGAAGACCACTGCAAAGGACAGTTTTGTCTTGGCCTGCATGAAGACCACTGCAAAGGACAGTTTTATCTTGGCCTGCGTGAAGACCACTGCAAAGGAAAGTTTTGTCTTGGCCTGCATGAAGACCACTGCAAAGGACAGTTTGGGGCAACTTGACCTCTAAAGAGTTAATTGGAGATGTTAGATATGCAACATACCATTGTTTTATTGTTAATTTAAAAACAGATAGCAAGAAAAAGTGATTTGACATAAAAATGACGTTTACTGACCTCAAAACATTTTTTGTCTGATGACATTCTTCCATGTTTTTAATATATTGTCTACTAAATTAAAGGGCCCTCTTTACACTACACCAAAAATTGTTTTTTACTGGCATTTTTTGTATGTCAATCATTTTAGCTACTGTACTAAAAGCTGTGCATAAATTATTGCTGCTGTTTATTTGCAGGTTCTGCCTTTGACGGATGAAGAGAAAGGCGTAAATAATGTAACTAACCATGTCGATAGCCAGGTACGATGTGAATCAACTAATCATTTATTGGCCAAGATTCGTCAAAAACACGGAAATCTTTGCTTTAGAACCTTTAGTAGTGCATGTCAATAAAATACTATTTTTGAAAATTTGCTGCTTGAATGGTTGGCTCGCTTATATATAGCCAGGCATTCCAGTGGTAAATTTACAAAAAGGTTCTTTTCTTGGTATGCAAATAGATATTTGTCATGACCACTGCGGATTGCAGAAGCAAATTTTCTCTGGCTTGACTCCTGAAGGGTTAAACGTGTGTGCACATAGCAATTTAATAATTTAAAATAAAATAAATATAATTAAATAAAAGGGTTTGTATCTTAAAAAGGATGCTAGAACGACCATATTCATATCAGCCTATATTATTTAATCTAAGATAATATGAACATATAAAACGGATGGACTATAGTGTTTGGTATGAAGAATACATGTAGCTAACATAAAGATAATCCTGCTGGATTCGTGTTAATTAATTTGCAAAAAGGTTGTACCATGGAAGGGTATGAAATGTGTACAAGAATTAGTGGATATCATGTAAATACTTATATATGACATAGTACATGGATGGATTGGGTGGATTTTAATGTCTGCATCAAGTGTGTGATACTAAAAGGAGTTACGTCTTTGACACTCTTATCAGCCAAAAACTGCTTCTGCAGTGGACCTAAGAAATGTCTATTTTCAGACCAAGAGAAGACTTTTTGAAAATTTACTACTGGAATGACTGCCTCGATAACCGAGCCAATCATTCCAGTGGTAAATTATCAAAAATAGTCTTCTCTTGGTCTGAAAATGGACAATTTCTGTGAGAAATTTTGAAGTTTTCTTGAACAAATTCGACCGTTAAAATGTTAAGATGATACCAAGCACAACACGATCCGCAGTGATTTCTCAGATCTTATCATTTATTATCAGGAAATTCTTGTCCGCGCATGTCGTGGGCCATGGCTTCGTGAAAAGTAGTTCGTCACTGTGGTATTAATATAAGAAAATGACTGATCATTATGTTAGTGGGGTATTCTCGGCATGCATACATTCCTCTATTGATAGATTGCTTTGATTGTGCAATAAAATGCATAAATATTAAATGCTACTTATATCATTGTTTATTGCTTTTTCGAATTGTTTTCACAGACTGAGGCCAATGGTGTGTCTCCAGCGGCGTTGCTGAATCGACGACACAGTGGTGGATTCTATGCTGACAGTGAGCTGTCCCTTGATCAGTTGGTGGAAAAGAAAGGTATCAATCAGTTATTATCTATTACAGTCATGGGTATAGTCAACTACCAGTAACTAGTGTACAAACAAGTGGCAGAAATTTGTATTAGATTCTGAAACCGATACCAGTGTTCCCTTCTAAAATTTGGGTGCATTTGTGAATGTTATTCATCCGTCCATCTCTTGTCGGTAAATTAGTGTAAAAATATTCAAAAGAATGTTTATTAACCCTTTAACACTCATATCAGCCAAAAACGGCTTATACAGTGGTCTTGAGAAATGTCCATTTGCAGATCAAAAGAAAACTATTTTTGAAAATTTACTACGTGAATGACTGGCTCGATAACCGAGTCAGTCATTCCAGTGGTAAATTTTCAAAAATAGTCTTCTCTTGGTCTGCTAATGGACATTTTCTATGAGAAAATTTAAATTTTCTTGAATAAATTCGAGAGTTAAAGGGTTAAGTTGTAAATTGATTCACCAAAGACATACAATTCCTACACTTTTGTGACAGACATGTCGATTATCTTGATGAAGCTATATCATTTTAATTGTGACATCATCCAACTAGTGACATAGCTGATTATGACGTCAGACACCTGAGTGACAGATCAGATCCATTGATTTGCTGTATGGTATATAATACTATATAAATGAACCATATAATAATATGGTGAGGATTTAATTGCCTGTTTATCTGCTAATGAGAAATGTGGGCTGCCTTGCGGCTTACTTTGGTTATACGTGACAAATTGCGTTTGTCATTGCACGGGTAGAAATATGTGATGTTGAGCATCCATGAAGTCTGTTTAACTTTTAACCTAAATGTACATTTTTATTTTCTTAACCCTTTAAGCCTTGAATTCGTTCAAGAAAATTTAAATTTTTTTCAAAGTGTCAATTTGCAGACCAAGAGAAGGTTGTATTTGAAAATTTACCACTGGAATGATAGGCTCGTTTTATCGAGCCGGTCATTCCAGTGATAAATTTTCAAAAATGCTCTTCTTGGTCTGCAAATTGACATTTCTCAAGACCACTGCAAAAGCCGTTTTTGACTGATATAAGTGTTAAAGGGTTAATAAATATTACAAATTTTAGAAATTTGAATGCACTTCTTGGTTACCCCGTCAAAGAATAATGTCATGTAAAGCACTTTCTTGTCTTGGAATGTATGGATGAAGGACGCTTATGAACTAGTGCCATGCTCATTCAGTGTGTGATACTTCCTACCCTTGTGTTTTCTATTTTGGTGGAGTATATGTATATCCACCTCCATTGCTCGCTAATTGTAAGCTGGTAAAGCCATTCATTAGAATGTAGTGTCCACTTTGTGTCCGATGTTTATCTTATGTTCACTTGTGTTCTCTTGCTCTGGTCAGTAAGCTCATTTCTCGTATCTAGAGAAAGCCGTGTTAAGTGTCCAGGTGTATAGCCAGTTTTTCTTTAGAGTCGGAGTCTGTGTTTGTCAGAGATTATCACTGTTGCTTGTGCTACTTTCGTGTTAGATATTTAATGGTTAAATTTTCTCATAAAAATCTTCATTTGCGGACCAAGAAAATACTTTTTTTGAAAATGAGCCAGTCATTACAGTGGTGCATTTTCAATAAAAGTATTCTCTAGATCTGCAAATGGATATTTCTTAGGCCAATTGCACAGACCATTTTGGTTGGCTTGGCCATTAAATCGTTAAGTCAATGTTTTCTCAACTGTCATGACTATCCACTCAATCCTTCATTGTCAAATTTATCAAGATCATGTCCACGGTTAATGATTTACTGGAAACATTCCCTGAGGGTGATAACTCATATTGTAAGAGATAAGTATCGTAAAGTATGTTTTTGTCCCTCATCCCCCCCCCCCTCCCCATACTTTGACAGAAGTAGAATCTATCTGTCTGTCCATGTGTGTATCTGGCCGACTAATAGGATTCCTCCTGGTGCCTAACTTTTGAACAACAGGATTGATAAACTTGGTTCATCAATGCCATATGGCAGACAAGTCATGTGTTTGGAATGTGAATGTCAGTCATATATGCCAGAGTTATCACTCAGTACCTATTCTGGTTTTTGAGAGATAATGCTAGAAAACATAAATGGATTCGCCCCAAATTTGTTAATGCCTATGTTGTGACAAGACATCAGTTATGATTCGACAGAATCAATCCATATATAAATAAATATATGCTAGAGTTGTCTCACTTCATAAACATGGGTGTCCACAGGATAGGTATAGAGTGGTCAGTTACACCCCTACACCACCACACCCCCATTCCCTCCTGCTGGCTGGGAAGGTAACACAATTATATGCAGCACTGTGTTTGTGACACATTACGGTCCATGTTATCGAATCCAATATGTAGTTATTCCCTCCAGAAATGCTCTCTGGAGGAGAGGATCTAAATTTTTAACTTCTGGGCCCCATTTGGTGGGAACAGGACACTCCACCACCCCCATCCTAGACATACAACAATTTAAGCAGCCCATCCCCCTGTAATAGATATGGCATATGCCCATGCCCATAAGCTTAGAAATTTAGTGATTTAATTGGGTTTTTTTCGAAAACAACTTTAGAAAGACTGCATCAAGTACTTTCAATTTCATGAGACCACCTGTTCTCATCCTAGGCGCATGTGACCAGTCAACGACTAACTCTTGTCGTACTTCAATCAAATGCCAAAATCTCTAACCATTTCATGGCAGAGCTGACCAACACTGGCCTCAGCAGTGGCCTTGAGGAAGACTCTTTTTGACGATTTATCATTGGTCATTCCAGTGGTAAATTTTAAAAAATAGTCTTCTTTTGGCCTGTAAATTAACATTCAATAAGCAAATAGTTTAATATTCTTGACTAAATTTTGCCCTTTAATAGGCTAAGAAATGTAATTAATCCAATCTGACCAATTAATCAGTAAACAGGCTAATTTTCAGCAACATTTCAGTTTTAGTTATTTATTTCTTTTTAACATTTTTCATGCAGGAAAGCATCTTCAAAGTTGGCCAATGCGTAGTCGCAAGTATCTTAATTATTGGAATAACAGTGGCTATATAGTTGCTATGGATAACACAGCGGCACAAAGCAGGAAACAAAATCAGGAATTGCCTAAAGCGAGAAAACTTAGAAACATTCCTCTTAGAAAATCTGTACATTTTAGTGTTGGATCTTCTGCGGAAACAGAACATCCAGTCCACACGTCAGTTGTCTCTAATACTGACCAACCAAAGAGATTGCCAGGGAAGAGTATTATGAAGAATGAATCAGACAGTGGTTGCAATTCTAATACTGCACAAGGAAATCTCTATTACAATGGTAGCATCTTGGATGCTAATTCTACAGTTATATCAATAAGTACTGATACTGCCTTACACCGAGATGATAATTATGCTAAAGAGATCTCTGCGAATACAAAGACAAATGAAGACGGAGGCACTACGTCACTATGGAGCCGGCTGAGAGCTGATGTTATTGGAACGTCAAGTGATGTGACTAAAAACACAGCAGATGCTTCTTCGCTTGAACGACAAGCTATGCCAATTTATGTTATTGGTACAACCTTTTTAAATGTCATTTTATTATCTATTTACATCTTTTTGGTGGCTACAATTTCTCAACTGTTTACAGTTTGTGTTTATTATCTTACTTCTTATTACAGGTTTTCTGTCGTTTATTTTCTTGCTTTTAATGTTTGGTCAATAGAGGGATCCATTTCTTGATGTACCCCGCCCATTTCTTGATATGCCCCACCCAGTTCTTGTCTACCCTGCCCATTTCCGTCTAAATTCAGCTCACTTTTTAAGCAGATTTGGATTAGTTTCAACACTTTGAACCTTAAATTCTGAAAATCTCAATTTCAAGGTACCTATACAGGTAAGCTGTTAAATATTTTTGAAACTAATTTGACTGGGAGATGTTCAAATTAGTTTCGAAATATTCAACAGACTGCTGGTTCCTGTCTGGCCTTTGCCACTTTTGTGTCAAACCTACATCATTTGATTTTGAGTTCCACTAATAAGTGACATATTTTGATTATGACATCAGACACTTGAGTGACAGATCAGATCCCTCCATTGCATTTAGTATAGCTAATAGTGGTCATAGTTAAAGCTACAAACAGGCTTCTGCCATAACGCTATCTTTACAGTAGTGATCTAAGCATCCAATTTCTAGATTGCGCTTAGAACGGCATTAATCCATTGCTTTGAGGACATTACTTACTCCACAGACTCTAGAATTTTGTTTATTAAATTTAATCTAAATACCCATATTCACATTTGGGATTAGGATTATAAGCTAAAATGCCTCATATACTCACATTTGAGATTAGGATTATAATCTTATAAAACGCTGATGCTCACATTTGGGATTAGGAATACTATGCGCATGTTTTTGGCTGAAGTTATCTTTGATCTAATGCACTAAGTGGTTGCAATCTGCATAATAATTAATGTGCCTATATTTGTTACAGAATTTAATTTATCGAGCAGAGATGACAATTCAAAAATAATTTGACCAGAAGCCATAATAATTTCGAAATTTTCACTAGATTATTTGAAATTAAAACGAATATACATTTTATTGACTTTAACCCTTAGCGCTCTGATGTCAATATTCTATCTTTTACGGAGTCATAATCAAAGAAACTGGTGTACATTTTTCAACAATTTTGGTGGAAGATGTTGCTGTCTATGACCGCACCATCTCCCACCAAATTTATTGAAAAATGAACACCAGTTCATCTTTTAATTTAATTTGGAAATTTAAAGTTTTGACACCAGAGTGGTAAGGGTTAATAACAATTGATGGTAAGCGGTAGCAGTTAAATTTTAACCTAGGGTATATTTTATAAATTTAATATCGTTTCTTATTATCGATCCATATGTGTACAGTACAGATCAGAATTAACATAATTTGTTCCCAAAACTAAAACAGAAAGATGTTAGTTAGTTCAATTTTGAACATTATAAAATGTTTTGTTGAATATTTTGAATGTAATGGTTCTTTCCCATATATCCATCCATCATAGGATGTCATAATCAACTACGTGATGTGTAAGGATGACATCATAATCAATTATAGCATGTATGACTTGTTTTAGTCCGTGTTAAACACTTAGCTATGCCCCGCTCATCTCTAGCTAAGCTCCACCCATACCTCGCTTGTGTTGGGATTAATCCATCTCTGAACTCCATGACTATCAATTTCCAGAAAACAAACTGGTTAGCTGTTGAATATTTTGAAAGTAAATTGACTGGGTGCTGCTGCTGGCAATTAGTTGCAAATTATTCAACAGCATGTTTATTAAATAGCAAAGACATACAATTCGTACGTGTCAAATTATCGGCCAAAAACAACTTCTGCAGTGGTCTTGAGCAATGTCCATTTGCAGACCATGAGAAGACTGATTTTTGAAATTTTACCACTGGAATGACTGGCTCGATAACCGAGCCAGTCGTTGCAGTGGTAAATTTTAAAAAATAGTCTTCTCTTTGTCTGAAAATGGATATTTTCTATGAGAAAATTGAAATTTTCTTGAACAAATTCGAGGGTTAAAGGGTGAGTGACGACAGACTTAAAATCGAGTGATTCATGCTGTAATTGGTTATGGCATCATCCTACACATAGTTGATTATGACGTCATATGCTGCAGGGATAAACTGGAAAGCTCCATTACGTTCAAAATATTCAACAATACATTTTATTTTGTTTTGGAAATATGTTACGTTACTTCTGAGTTCTGCTGTATATGTGTAAGTATTTTCTTAACGAGTACAGCACAAAAAGCGTGATATTGTGTCAAGTGTTAGTGTCACCTTATTTCCTGTATATAGTACTGCATCTACCTCAAAACATAAATTAATTATATTGTCGTCATAGGTATAAACCATCCTTAAAGCTTAAAACTACTAATGCAGTGCCAGATTTACAGAAAACTAAATAATTTTCAAAATGACCCCCTCCCCTTCCTCGAGAATTAAAATTAAAATGTCTAAGCTGTGCACAGTGTCGGTGTATGTGTATATATATACGTTACAGAACAACTTTTTCAAAATATTTGTTCAATCATAATACACCTGTATGTAAAACATCTGTGTCCTGATATTTGATTACTCTGAATATTCGATGGCATGCCATCACTCTATCTTTCTTTATATTTTTACCATCTTTTATGAAGTTGATGTTTACCTGTTTCTTCATTTTAGATGCGCATGCACGCACACATGCATTCACAATGCGTACACGCATCCACTTATGCACACACAGTACACACATGCCGGCACGTATCGACGAATGCATGCGCGCGCACATGGCCCGCACGCGCACACTACATATAGCACATTCTTAAACCCTTTATTTGTTCAAGAAAATCAAAATATTTCCTTATTGAATGTCCATTTGCAGGCCAAGAGAAGTATATTTTTTAAAGTTTACCACTGGAATGACTGGCTCATTTATCAAGGCAGGCATTCCTGTGGTAAATTTTCAAAAATAGTCTTCTCTTCGCCTGCAAATGGCCATTCCTCAAAGATGAATTCAGAGGCTGGTTATAGCCGGCTTGACTATTAAACTGTTAATAGTCAAGATTTGTGAGAAAAATATGAAAAGTTTGCTTAGTTTATGTCTATATGCAAGCCATACATACAAGCCTTATACCATGAGGTAGATGTGTGCTGATACTGGGGTCACCAGCTCAAAGGTCAAGGTCATTCTGATATTGCTATTTGACCTTTTGCGTTTATCAATTCATTGGACACATGTTTCCCTATGTCATAAGGAATATGTTTGCTAATAGTGAGGTCACTAGGTCAAAGGTCAAGGTCATTCTGATATTGCTATTTGACCTTTTGCGTTTATCAATTCATTGGACACATGTTTCCCTATGTCATAAGGAATATGTTTGCTGATAGTGAGGTCACTAGGTCAAAGGTCAAGGTCATTCTGATATTGCTATTTGACCTTTTGCGTTTATCAATTCATTGGACACATGTTTCCCTATGTCATAAGGAATATGTTTGCTGATAGTGAGGTCACTAGGTCAAAGGTCAAGGTCATTCTGATATTGCTATTTTACCTTTTGCGTTTATCAACTCATTAAACACGTGCTTCCCTATGCCATACGGAAGATGTTTGATGAGAGTGAGTTTACTAGATCCAATGTCAAGGTCATTCTGACATTGCTATTTATCCTCTGCTCATTAATCCTATCGGAACTAAGCTTGGATACGTGGTTACCTGTAATGTTAAGAAGCAGCCTGATAATATTGCGATTATAAGGTCAAAGGTCAAGAACACTGTGACAAACAGGAGACAGACGAGACATCCAAATTCTTGTTATGCTTACTTGACCATTAATCCTTTCACACTCATATCAGTCAAAAATGGCTTCTGCAGTGGTCATGATAAATGTAGATTTGCAGACCAACAGAAGACTATTTTTGAAAATTTACCACTGGAATGACTGGCTTGATAACCAATAGTTATTCCAGTGATACATTTTCAAAAATAGTCTTCTCTTGGTCTGCAAATCGACATTTTCTATAAGATAATTGAAATTTTCTGGAACAAATTTGTATAAGAAAATCTGTATTTTCTCAGACCAAGAGAAGACTATTTTTGAAAATTTACCACTGGAATGACTGGCTCAGTTATGACTGGCTCAGTTATCGAGCCAGTCATTCCAGTGATAAATTTTCAAAAACAGTCTTCTCTTGGTCTGAAAATGGACATTTCTGGAGACCACTGCAGAAGCCTTTTTTGGGTGATATAAGTGTTAATGGCATAAGAGAATTGTCCTGTCTCGGCCTGCAAATTGATATTCACTAAGAAACAATCTCAATAGCTGCGGATTTAGGATTTCTTTGATTTTCCAGATTTTTTCCATATTTACTGGACTTTCACATCACGCTCAATGGCGACCCAAAGTTGTTGTTTTTCCATATTTTCTGGACTTTTTCACATCACACCCAATGGCGACCCAAAGTTGTGGAATCCCAGTGTATGGTTACATTGGATGTCACACAATGTCATGTGTTACAATTTGACTCAAACCGGACGAGCAGTTTCCGAGATATTCGCATATCCAGAATTTAATATGATCCGGATCCGGGTCCTTTATCCAGATCATGGCCAATATCTGGAAATCCGCTTGCACATCGATTTGCTTAGTTGTCTTAAAATTTGAGCCAAATCGGTTTAGCGGTTTTTGAGATATAACCTGGAATATTCTTTTGTGACTGATTAGCTAACTGACTATTATGCATGACGCTTTATTGAAAAGCTACCAGGAGATAAAAATTCTGATTATAATTAGCTAATCTTAACCGTTAGCCCTTTAGATGCCAGTGTCTCAAATTCAAGACAACTGTACAGGAAAATTTTTAAATACTTTGAAACCAATTCAACTGGTACATATTGCTGCCATAGGCAATATGGCAGCCACAGCTGCCAGTCGAATTAGTTTCCAAATATTCAATATAACATTCCTTACATCGTAAGTGTTAAATGATTAAGTGCAAATGATTAAGTGTTTAGGGTTATAGTCTAAAAACCTGACAACAGCTTCCTGTGAAATTTTTTTCAAAATATTCTCGAGTATGCCTGTATGGTTACATAGGATTTGAGATAAGTATTTAGATTTTGGCGATGAGACGATTAACCCTTTATTGCCTAAACATGGTAAAAAAATTTAAATATTTGCTTATTGAATGTTCCTTTTCAGACCACAGTGTTTGAAGACTCGATTTTGCTTGCTTATAATGATGCCATTTTCTTTTTGTCAGTTAGTTTCACAAAATATTCAGAAAAATTAATTTTCATGATGCGTGATATCTGGTTTCTAGAAAATCAGTTGAAAATTGATAAAATGGTCAAGACATGTTTTTATATTTATGATACGTTATCAATAAAATTGAATTAAATTAATTTTTATGTCACTTGTCATTCAAGGGACAAATTAGCTGTCATGATTAAGTTGAAAAATGTAGAATTCTTTAATGCTGAAACACTCAAGTCAGCAAAAAAACAGCATCGGCATTTGTATTGAGAAATTGTCCATTTGCAGGCCAAGAGAAGACTGTCTTTGGAAATTAACCACTGGAATGACTGGCTCCGTTCTCCTGCCAGTCATTTCAGTGGCAAATTCTTAAAAATAATCTTTGGGATCGAGAGAGAGGGAGGGATGGGGAGAGGGAGGTTTCTCATGACCATTGCAGAAGACATTTTGACATTTTAAAGGAATAGTCACAAATCATAACAGGAATGTTTTATAAAAGTGTATTCTTCCCCTGGTAGGTGGATAGTTTCTGTTACAAGGAGTTATTCCCATGCCACACATAACCACAAAAATGTTAATAATTTAATGAATTTTATTGATATGTGGTATTTTAATATCGGCAAAAAGATGACTTGAAATCAGTTTATAATTATTAACAAATTTAGTTTTTTTTAAATAAGTTCAAATAAATATCTTCTAAATGGGGTTACTGTTAATGTTTTTTGTTAGCCATAGCTTTAGCAGTGTTAATGAGTAATGTTTTGTTTCTTTGTGTTGCAGAGGAGCAGAGGATTGATCCATGTCTAATTCCCATGACAGAAACATGGTCACGAATACGACATCTGCGGGAGCAAAGCGATAAGCAGGTCGTCAAGTGTATCAAGGAGATTGCTGATCGTGAATACTTCTATAAGCCCCCTGTAAATGTCTTCACACTGCGGTTCAATAAACCGGAAATCGAGGCCTACTTTCGTGATCATTATCAGGATACCGAAAAGGCTGCAAAGAAAACAGCAACGTCGCCTCGCTTTCACTATCTCATGGAACTCTTTGTCTCCTTAATCGTCTTCATATTAATCTCAACTGGATGCTTTATTTTATTTGAGAGAAAGATGTCATGGACTATCGTTTTCTGTGTCGCTCTCATAATCGAGTTCCTACTTATTATACATCAGCTGTCTGTTGTCAAGTTTGGTATCGATGGTACTGGAGCGTGCAGTCGTCTAGGTGATATCCTGTCAGGCTGGTGGTTGCGTCATATGTTAGGTGGTATACTGCTTTGTTTGCCTATCATTGCGGTGTATGTAAACTTTGAATGCTTAGATTGGAGCATATCATGGCGTGAACGGTTTTATTGTTACGCAGTAGTTGTGTGCCTCTTACATTACTGTAACTTTACAATGCTTAGTTCATGGATGAAATCGGCACTAGCCACCATGTCCGGAGTCATCCTTCTGGTCTTATTAAATATCGAGATTTGTCAAGAGACAATTGTTATCGGTGGAGCAGGTAATTCTACCAGTAATTCTTCATTGGTATACACAGAACGTCTGTTTTCTGGGGATCACATGGTCCGCTTCAAAACGATCCTTGACGTAGTTCTCTTGCTTCTGCTGATTTGGTTTATGAATCGTGAATTTGAACTGAGTCATCGTGTCAGTTTCCATGGTGACTTTCAGGCATCGAAGATTAAGGGTCAGATGCAGGAGAATCGTGACCAGGCCGACTGGCTGCTGCATAATATCATCCCAGCTCATGTGTCCGAGCAACTAAATAAAACGTCAAAGTGCATGTACTCAAAGAACCATAAAGATGTCGGCGTTATCTTCGCTACCATCACAAACTTCAATGAGTTCTATGATGAGTCGTATGAAGGCGGCCGTGAGTATTTACGTGTGTTGAATGAACTCGTTAGTGACTTTGAAGATTTGCTGGATAAACCGCATGTGAAAGATGTCGAGAAAATCAAAACGATCTCGAGTTCTTTTATGGGTGCATCGGGACTAAATGAGCAGTCGCGGATGCAGAACAAGCATCAGTACACTCACTTGTTTTCTTTAATGGAGTTTGCTATAGAAATGCAGCAGGTTATAGACCGGTTCAATGAAAGCATTTTTAATTTTGACTTTGACTTGAAAATTGGTTATAATTTTGGCGAGGTAACGGCTGGTGTTATTGGTACATCTAAGTTATTGTATGACATTTGGGGCGATACGGTGAACATCGCGAGTAGGATGTACTCGACTGGTGTTTCTAATCGCATACAAGTACCGGAATCAGCCGAAAATCTGCTATCAGAAATGTTTGAATTTGAGTTTCGCGGAATGATCAATGTCAAGGGTAAAGGAGACATGAAAACTTATCTAGTTGTCAAGAAGAAGGATGGTGCACATTGGGATTAGAAAGATATTTGTGTTTGATTTTATTACCTTGCTTTCACTCAACAGTTATGACCATTTTAAAATTCTAACTTTTCAGGAGTCAGTAGAAGAAATACTGGTGTAAATTTTAAAAATAATGCTCCTGAGCGCTGTTACTGACAGCATACTTTGCAAATTAAACACCAGTTACGAAAGTAATCTGAATCTAAGAATTGAATAACTTTACTGACTCAAAAAAACACCTTTTTTTTAAATGACTACAGATACCGAGCCAACCATGCCAGTTGTAAATTCTTGAATAATTATTATGTATGCCTATAAACGTGACTCATTTGTCGCAATGCGTTATATTTCTTCACAGGTTAAGGAAGGTTGTAAGAACAAGGCATATTTCCTTAAATATCGAACGATGTATACATACATGTACATATGGTTTGTCATCGGAACACAAGAGTTCTCAATGGTGACTTTCTCACATGGCTGCCGAGACTCCTTAAATTATGCTCTGTCATATGTAGCTTGTATATTATTAGAATCTAATCATAATCACTATCCTAGTCATTTGTCTATAGTCATCATCATCTTAACACTGTACATCTGATGCATACATATTCTTACTGGGGATCTTTTCTTCTCACGGATCTTCATTGTTATACCATGGAGTTTACCCTTACCACACTGATGTTAAAATTTAACATTTTAAAATTAATTTAAAAGATGAACTGGTGTTCATTTTTCAAAAAATTTGGTGGAAGATGTTGCTGTCGTAGACAGCAACATCTTCCACCAAATTTGTTGAAAAATGTGCACCAGTTTCTGTGTTATTGACACCATAAAAGTTAGAATATTGACATCAGAGTGGTTAGTGTTATTTCAGTGTTAATATATACTTGGGCATATACATGTACATACATGCTACAGTCTATATAATATATGGCCTTTAAAGAAATATGTCACTCAGTAAAAGCTGTGTATTTTAGTTGAGCTTTTAAAATTTTAATTAGATTTACCTGTCACATATTAAATATTTAATGCTGAATCCAAACTGTCAAAACAAAATGTATGAAGTTCTTGAAGTTTATTTCGAAAGCTCATGTTGCTAAAATTTTTTAAACATTTGAATATTGTCAATGTGAATGCCAAACTTTCAAGCGACATAATATGTATGTAATAATAAAAGTTTGTTATCACATTTTCTCTCAGACCATTTTCACATGTTGATAATGGTTACATAAATGTTCAAGTCAATAATGTTCTTGTCTCATGTAAGATATTTAATCAAAGCTAATTTTAACCATTTACTGGCTTTAATTTGGTTAAAAAAATCAAAGTACTTACCTATTTAATGTCCATTTGCAGAAAGCATTCTTGAAAATGACTGCCGCCTTTGTATTCTCTTGGCCTGCAAATGAATCTTGCTGAAGACGACTACTGAGGCAGGTGTTGATCGGCTTCATCATGAAACGGTTAAGCTGTACACAGGAGTGGTGTAATAGCAAATACTCCATCATATTAACCGCTCTTTCACAGGCCTCTATTCCCCCCCACCCCCTGCTTGCCTAATGTCAAGATCCTGCTGTGTTTACATCATTCCATCAGCATGAAATTCCCAAATGCAGAATTTTTTCACATTAAATAATTACACACTTGATAATAATTACACACTTGAGACCACTGAGAGAATGGGAGAGGGAGGAGGTTGGTTGGGTTGGTGGTGCCGGTAGTGGGAGGGGGATAGAAAGAGAGGCCATGTGGTAGAGAAAGGACTAGAGAATAAAAGGTAGGAGAGATAAAGTGATGGATAAAGAGGGATGGACTGGATCTATAGAGAGGAGGAGAGATGGCTGGAGAGATGGATGAGATAGTGAGATTGGGAAGTAGAGAGAGAGGGAGAAGGGTTGTGACAAAATAAAGTGATCCAGATAAGTTAGTTTTAAAATATTCCAAAGAATGTTTATTAAATTATAAAGACATACTATTCGTATGCTTGACGGACTATTAAGTTTTCATGACAGACTTAGATACATCATTCATTACACATTTTGATTGTGATGTCAGCCTACATGTGATATAATTTATTAGGACGTCACATGCTTGACTGACAGATCGGATTCATTCATTGAGTTGGGAACACTCTTACTTGTAGTTACTACATACATCATATCTACAGAAAAAGTGGTTTGGATATAAATAAATATCATAACATCAAAAGATATGATATTTTTAGATCAATTATTTATTTTATATATATATACATTACAGAAATAATCTTTACATAACCCTTGACTTTCCCCGGCTTGCGCTAGTACCTATCGTTAACGCTTACCACTCTGATGTCAATATTCTATCTTTTACGGTGGCAATAGCAAAGAAAGTGGTGTACATTTGTCAACAATTTTGGTGGACAATGTTGCTTTCTACGACAGCACCATCTTCCACCAAATTTGTTGAAAAATGAACACCTGTTCATCTTTTTATTTAATTTGAAAATGAAAGATTTTAACATCAGAGTGGTAAGGGTTAAAATATCTTGGCTGAAGAACACATGATCTGAATTGTCCTGGTACTGAGTGCTCTAGATTATTTAGTTAACTATTTAACTCTCAAATTCAGTGAAAAATCTCAATTTTATTCTATTATTTTGATCTCATGATTATCGTAAAATAATTTGTTCACGGCTTTTGTCCTTTGATGGCCAAACAGACCAACACTGGCTTCATAAATTATTTTGAGAAATATCCTTTTACAGGCTAAGTGAAGACTATCAAATAGAAAATTTACCACTGGAATGACTGGCTCGATTATCGAGCCATTCATTTCAGTGGTAAATTTTCAAAAATACTCTTAATCTGCAAATGGAGAGTCACTAAAACAAAGACTTCTGTGGCAATTATCAACCATTAAAGGGTTAAAAGAGCCATATTTCAAGTTAGAAACAATAGGAGAATATTGTAGATGATATACTTCTTCCTCATCACTAAGCGAGAATCTCTTTGTCACTCACTCCATTGTAAGTCGTCCTTTGTTATTTTAATTGAAAGAGGATTATATGCTCAACTACATATATACATATCCCTTGAAGTTTCACGACACCTATACAAGAAAACTGTTGAATATTTTGAAACTAATATTACTCGGCTCTGTTTCTGTTGCTGCCCTAAGCAGCAATGTCTCACAATCTGACAAATTAGTTTTAAAGTATTCAGCAGAGTATTTCTTAACTCATCGAGTATTTATCATATTTGTCTGTAATAGATAAAGTGTTAATTAGTTAAAACAATTCCTTCCTTGTTAAGATGATACAAAGTTATTTATTGGCTTTATAAAATATCTCTTGTGCTTGAAGGTGGCTTCAAGGTTTTCACTAGTCGCACAGATTTGTATTCTATTTTAAGCAGGCTTCGAAACGAGTTCGATTTGATTCAAGGCCTACCTGGTTAATTATTTATAAAAAAATTGTGATCATATTTCTGTTTATAATATACGTGTTATCATTGCCTGATTGAAAACTACTGCTGCACACTACTGCTCACTAGATTAAGGATGTAAATGTTGTGCTGATTCATGTCTGCTTCACTTGGCCGATGATGATTTTTAATTTATGTATAAGGGACCTTTCCAGTTTATCCATCCATCATATGACATCATAATCAATCTACGTGACTTGTGACTTGTAGGATGACGTCATAATCAATTACAGCATGAATGACTTAATTTAGTCCGTGTTAAGTGCTTAATAGTGTGACATGTACGAATTGTATGTCTTTGTTATTTAATAAACATGCTGTTGAATATTTTGAAACTAATTTGACTGCACGCTGTTGCTTTCAAAATATTCAAAAGCTTACCTGTATGGTTTTCTGGAAATTGATAGTCAGGGAGTTAAGGATCGATTGATCCAAAAATGGGGCAAGTGTGGGTGGAGCTTAGCTAGAGATGGGTGGGGCATGGCTAAAACTGGAAAGGCCCATTGTGGTATAACCTTTTAGTGATTAAATTTTCTCAAGATAATCAGAATATTTGCTTATTGGATGTCCACTTGTCATACTTGTAGGCCAAGAGGAGACTATTTTTGACCATTTAGACCTGGTAAATGTTTGAAAATAGTCTTCTCTTGGCCTGCAAATGGACATTCCTCAAGACCACTACAGAGGCCCGTTTTGGCCGGCTTGACCTTCAACAGGCTAATCCTTTGATGGTCAGTTTTTGCTTAGTTAACCCTTTAACCATAGAATTTGTTCAAGAAAATTTCAATTTTCTCATAGTAAATGTCCATTTGCAGACTATTTTTGGAAACATTAAAATAACTGATTCAGTTATTGAGCAACCGAGCCAATCATTCCAGGCAGGGTAAATTATAGAGAATACTCTTGGTCTGTAAATCATCATCATGTCTTTCTTAATGGTGGAATGCAAAGCTTTTCAAGCTTTCACCCCTTTCTGTTTTAAATACTTATAGAGAATAAGGAGTTTAACTCTCTGCTGAGCTTCTGCAGACTATATTTTCCATGGGGTTTAACTCTAGATATGCTGAACATTATGAAAACAATTTGGCTGGTGGCTTGCAGCATTCAGATAGTTAAACCGCGGAGACACGAGGCAAATTTATACGCAATGCGCTGCGATTTCGTATGCTGGCAAATCGGCGATATAATCGCTCCAAAATCAGTCACTGGCCTACGAGCGGACACACTAGGCGAACCGATCAGCGATTCCTGACACTCGACTGTGACTGGCATGGTGGCCACCATTTTGTGACACGCAACATGTAATAGAATCACATTAGATGATTGGCTATCGTTGTTTCATACGCGTGATAGCAATCGATAGTGCGGACACACTAGGCGCTGCCAAAATTGTCGTCGCCGCAGCGGATATGCCTGGCGGCTGTCAAAGTTCTTCAAATTTGCACTGATCACAGTATAGCGCATATAAATTTGGCTAGTATGTCCGGGGTTTTAAGAAGTCCTGTAATTTTCATGATTAATGAAAACCGATTGAGATAACTGTAGTACACTAGGCTTGTGTGATTATTGCGTTGAGTGATCGCGATTGATTATTAAAAAATAGTTGTGATTACTCGATTAATCAGCTTGGATACAAATTACCAAGACATAACAACAAAAGAATATCAATGACGAAAACTGCAATGGTGTTTAGAAAAGTTCATTTGCAGGGCAAGAGAAGACTATTTTTGAAAATGTATCACTGGAATGCCTGGCTCGATTCTCGAGCCAGCTATTCCAGTAATACATTTTCAAAAATAGCCTTCTCTTGCCCTCCAAATGGACATATATTCACTAAGCAAAATGTCATTTTTCATGACCAATCGCATTAAAAAGTAATTGAAAGTTAGGTTTTGAAATATTTTATGCAATAGAAAATATTTACGATTATTCGATTATTTAATTTTTAATCATTTAAATTCATGATTTAAAACATAATCACGATTTTCGATTTAATCATGTAATTGCGCAAGCCTATAGTACAGTAATACTCTGTGTGTGTGTGTGTGTGTGTGTGTGTGTGTGTGGGGTGTGTGTGTGTGTGTGTGTGTGTGTGTGTGTGTGTGTGTGTGTGTGTGTGAGAGGTGTGATTGAAAATGAGATACAGGGAATTCGTCAGTTAAAGGGATGAATCAGCACTCATTTGCATACCACAGTCCTGGTGGTCTCGTGGACTCAGATTTCACTTTTAATTATAATACACGGGTTTCATACAGAATAAATTTAAAACATTTTAGAGATTTTGAAATTAAATACAAACGATATTGCATGCTATTGTTAATCAGATTATTAATTAGCAAAAGTTAATTAATTTAGATCTGTTAATTTGTGATAACTACTACTACTACTACTACTACTACTACTACTACTACTACTACTACTATTATGTCTGTGTGATTATAACTATTGTTAATCTTTCGCCTTTATCGCAAAAATCTATATTTTTAATCAGGTTTTACTGTTTAGTGTTAATTAGCATAATTAGAATTTTTACAGAGAAAGTAATTTATCGAGTAATTATTAAACCATATCTTCTTTATTGTGTAGTGTTAGAACTTATTATAACATTTGTATTAGTTTTTTAATATCATAATTTTAATATCTTAACGTTTAATTTTTATTGATAATTATTGATTTGTAGTTAGTCATTCATTTGGTTTGAAGTTCAGGTGGTAAATTGTAATTAATATGAGGTAGTTGTGAATTTGGTCGGTGGTTGAGGGTTTGTAGTGGGTTGTAGTTTCTATGTACCAATCAAAATTAAAATGCCAACTTAGGACATGACAAATATAGTCACTAACCCCATGTTTGTTAATGCACATCAATTGAGGATTCCAGTTTATCCATCAATCAGATGACGTCGTAATCAACTACGCGACGTGTAGGATGACATCATAATCAATTACGTCATCAATGACGTAGCTAAGTTCATCAGAAACACTTAATTGATGACAGACTAAGCATTGTTGTACCCATTGTATGTCTACTATTTAATAAACATTATGTTGCATATTTTGAAACTAATTTGACTGGGTGCTGTTGCTGCCATAGGCAGAAATGGCACCGAGTCAAATTAGTTTCAAAATATTCAACTGCTTACCTGTATAGTTTTCTGGAAATTGATAGTCCGGGAGTTCAGGGGTAGATCGATCCCAATGCGGTTCAAGTATGGGTGGAGCTTAGCTAATGATGTGCAGAGCATAACGAAAACTGTCTGGAATCCTTCATTGTACTGTGTGATGTGTTTTCTAGCCACAAAATAATGAGGGTTTTTTACCGTGTAGCGCTCAAATCTGATCAAGAACTATTACATTATCTCTTAGAATATGTCCATTTGCAGGCTAAGAGGTTACCTTTAGAAATTTACAACTATAATAACAGGCTTGGTTATCATAGTCATTCCATTGATGAATTTAAACAAATAGTCTTCTTGTTGTGCAAATGGACATTTCAGAAGACCACTGTAGAATGCATTTTTAGCCAGCTTGTCCGTTAGTGTTGCAAAAGAAATGATAAGCTATAAGAAATTCTGCCCATTCATTTACAATATTAGGTTTAGTGTATTTAAAAACATTCTGGGCTTTTCATTAGTGTAATCCTACCATAAGAATCATCTATTTTATATAAGCATTAGTACAGCACTAACTATTTAATCTTATTTATCATCCACAAAATTACTCAATTAACCATTTCTAAAAAATAATTATGACCGTAGCCCCATAATGGTCAAAACCAGCCATGCGTAATGGCTTCTGAAGTGGTCATGTCCTTTGGTAGGTGAATAGGAATCTAGTATTCAAAATATTCCGCTACAGTGACTGGCTTGAGAACAATGAATTTTGAAAAAGACTTCTTGATCTACAAATGAACCTTCACTAAACATAAATTTCAATTTTCTTGAACATTCTTGACCATTAATGGATTAATGAGACATGTATTCTCACCGCTGACTGTATATGTTGCGTTACATGACAAGCCTTGAAACAGAATTGTGATACCGTCAATCGCTGTTGTCATGACATTTATGAATGAGGTTGTTTGCGATATTAGTTATCATTATTACTATTACTACTGTTATATATACATTCACTAATTAGCTGACCACACAACAGGCCATTTTTCACGCAGTATTATTAAAACAACGTCATTGAATAATAATAATAGTAATATGTATAAAGAATTAAAAGCCACTGTAATTATTATTAACAGTCTGACTTGTATTTCTGCTGACTACATATTCCATTGGCTTTAAGTCTGGATATGCTGAATATTTTGAAAACAATCTGACTGAACGTTGTCACCAGCTATTCAAAATATTGATCAGGTTCAGAGTTATTGCCCTTTGAAATTATTGTCTGGTAGCTTTCAGCATTCAGACAGCGAAGTCTTACCACTCTGATGTCAATATTCTATCTTTTACCGGGTCAATAGCAAAGAAACTAGTATACATTTTTCAACAATTTTGGTGGGCAATGTTTCTGTCTACGACAGCACCATCGTCCACCAAATTTATTGGAAAATGAACAAGAGTTCATCTTTTAATTTAATTTGAAATTTTAAAATTTTGATATCAGAATTAAGTAAAGCACATTGAAACAATTGAGTAATTGTATTTTAGATTACTCGTAGTTAATCTTGTAGATGCTTTGTACTATGTTAATAATTCTTAAAGTTTTCTATTTTTTAAACTGTTAATGGTGACAGGTATGATACAGTGTGATAAGAAAGTATCAACACATTGCTGGTCAAATTTGCATCATCAAATTTATATTTTCTCGTAGAAATTGTCAAACGTTTGCTTAGTGACTCCGTTTGCAGACCAAGGGAAGACTAGTTTAGAAAAATGACCACTGGTTTTCCTTGCTCAGTTATCAATCCAGTCTTTCCAGTGGCAAAATTTTTTTAAAGTCTTCTCTTGGCCTGAAAACGGACGTTTCTCAAGACCAGTACAAAGGCCCTATTATGGATGACATGAGAAATAAATGGTTAATCATTCAGATGAAGGTAGTATATAACTATGTAGTTCTTTATTGTGCTTAATCAATTTAAGAATTAATTTAAATTTAATTTAACACTACTAACTGTAATAATAATAATAATAATCAAATAACAATATAGGAGTGATAGATTATTCACCATGTTTATATGTATTTACAAAACCTATTAAAATAATTACCCTTGCCACGTAAGGGGGAAGATGGTATTGCGATCGTGTGTGTGTGTGTTGTGTTGTGTTGTGTTGTGTTGTGTTGTGGTGTGTGTGTGTGTGTGTGTGTGTGTGTGTCTGTGTCTGTCCATCCGTCCGCACATGTATCTAAAAAAACTGCTGATCCGAGTTGGCTCAAATTTTTTTAACAAAAAGAGGGAACTTGCTGTGCAAGAGGATTTCCAGACTTTGGCTGTGATCTGGATAAACGAACCCCGATCTGGATCAGATTAAATTCTGGATCTCAGAAACTACTGGTCTGATCTTGCTTGAATTTTAACACAAGAAATGGTGCGACCATACACTAGCATTGCACAACGTTTGGAATGATGTCTTTGGAAATGGAAAAGAAATTTGAAAAATAAAAAAATTTGACTAAAGCAGGAGGGCCAGGGTCTGAAATCTCTGATTGCTCTTGTTATTATAGTAATCACTGAGTAAAAACATGTGCAATTAAATTAATGATAATGCTGATAAACAATTGCACATACACACTTTAACGCTTTAACCCTAAAATTTATTCAAGAAAATTTCAATTTTCTCATGGAAAATGTTCATTTGCAGACCAAGGGAAGAGTACTTTTGAAAATTTACCACTGGAATGACTGGCTCGGTTATCGAGCCAGTCATTCCAGTGGTAAACTTTCAAAAATACTCTTCTCTCGGTCTGCAAATGAACATTTCTCAAGACAACTGCAGAAGCCATTTTTGGCTGATATGAGTGTTAAAGGGTTAACACTATTGGTCCATACAGTCAGAAGCAACTGAGTGATCTTGAGAAATGTCCATTTGTAGGCCAAGAAAAGGATATTTTTGAAATTTTAACACTGGAATGACGACTCGATAATAGAGCCAGTACTTCCAGTGATAAATTTTCAAAAATACTCTTCGCTTGGCCAGCAAATAGACATTCACTAAGGAAAATTCTTGGCCAATCTTGACCAGTTAAGATGCTGTTTTCAGATGTGCTTTTTTTACAGTAGTATTCTGTTGAACCATTCGATGCAGGGTAAAACAAAACATTTAGAGCTCATTTGATTGGCCTAGTGTTACAACACCAGTGTTGTGCTGTTGCCATAGTATGATTATGATGTTTTTTTCAAAAATTTGTTGTGGCAAGTTCTGCAACAATTGTTGTTACAGCACATTGATTCAGTTATGATGACATAGTTATGGCATGCCAACGACCATGATAACGCATGTTATTGGGTCATTACTGTGACAGTACTGGGTGGCACATCACCTGCATTATCACAATTGTTATTAAACTCACACAAACGAATTCAACCCGACACTAGTATGAACAAGACTAGCCCAATCGAATCAGCGAGCTTCACAGGTTTTTTAGCGGTGATTCGGAGAGCGTATAAGGGTGTCTTTGTCTGTCTGTCAGCATGTCTGTCTGCCAGCATGTCTGTCTGTCAGTCAGATGTTTTATGATAAGTCGTGGCTATAGTCAAATTAGTTTCAAAATATTAAACTGCCTTCCTGTGCAGGTGTTTTGAAATTAAGAACACTGTATTTCAAGGGTTAAAGCATCAAAATAGGTTTGAATTTCATTTAATAAGAAAAATATGACATAACCATAAAAACTGGAAAATGAGGAAATATTTCTAAGCAACATTTAGCCCCATTATTCTATGATGTGATTCATTTGTTGATAATTGACATGTTCAGCGTGTTCGTTAGAGCTGTAGTAACGTAGAAATGGCATCACTGATTTTGTTCAGATCTTAATTAATCAATATATAAATCTGTTAACCCTTTAACCCTCTCAATAAAATTTCAATTTCCTTATAGAAAATGTCTATTTGCAGACCAAGAGAAGATTATTTTTTGAAAATTTATCACTGGAATGACTGGCTCGGTTATCGAGCCAGTCATTGCAGTGGTAAATTTTCAAAAATGTCATTCTACGTCTTCAGCTGGACATTCCTCAAGACCACTGCAGAAGCTGTTTTTGGCTGATATGGGTGTTAAAGGGTTAATAGCTGTTGAGAAACTTATGTTGCTGATGGTTATTATTAGCTATTTAAATTAAAAAATGATTATGTAGGTATGTTAGTAAAAGCACATTATTATTATTATTACTATTATTATTATTATTATTATTAATATTATTATTATTATTGTAATATACTGGTTATTGTTCTATTTAACTACATGTAATCATGTAACATGTTGCTTCCAAGTTGAAATTACGAATAAAGGAAATCGCCTACAGGTATTTGTGTTTGTTTTCAATTCATCTTTCCAGAGTATCCATCCATCATCTGATCTCGTATGACATCATAATCAGCTCAGCGCGTGTATGATGACGTCACAATCATTACGTCACAAAGGGTTCCATATAGACCGTCATCAAATCTCAAGTAGTCCGACACATTGTATGAATTGTATGTCTTTGCAATTCTTTGCTATTTAATAAACACACTGTTGAATATTTTAAAACTAATTTGACTGGGCGCTGTTGCTGCCTTAGGGAGCAACAACGCCCAGCCAAGTTAATTTCAAAATATTCAACAGCTTACCTGTGTAGTTTTTTGGAAATTAATAGTCAGCGAGTTCAAAGATCAATCGATCCCAACACAGTGAGGTGTGGGTGGAGCTTAGCTAGAGATGGGCGGGGCATAGCTAAAACTGGAAAAGTAAATTACAGAGGTAGAATTGCTAGACAATGTGTTCATGCCACGCTTACTTTGCGCTATCTCAGTGCTTAAAATTTATTAAAATTTAACCGTAAAATTTGTTCAAGAAAATTTAAATTTTCTTGAAGAAAATGTCCATTTGCAGACCAAGAGAAGACTATTTCTTTAAATTTGCCCACTGGAATGACTCGGCTCAGTCAATCCATTGATAACTTTTCAAAACTAGTCTTGGTCTGCAAGTATACATTTTCCAAGACAATTGCTGAAACAATGTTTTTTAAAGGGTTAATAGTCAATATTGTTCAGGGAAACGAGTCCGTGTTTAGTGAATGGCAGCTTGCTGGCGAAGAGAAGTGGATTTTAGAAAATTTACTACTGGAATGATTGGCTCGTTTATCGATCCAGACATTCCAGTTTTAAGTCCAAAATCTTCTCTTGGTCTGCAAATAGACATTTCTCTAGATCGAAAACGCCATTTTTATCTCGCCTTCACGAAGTGAAAAGAGATTTTGGAAGAGGGGGAAAAATGGTGGCGTTGGCATGTTAAGCCTTTTTCCGTCAACTTTTTCTTTCAACAACTTCTCAAGAACCACTGAGCCGATTTCAGTTATATTTGGCAGGAACCATCCATAGGGCATGAAGATCTAAGTTTGTTCAAACGCAGCCGGTCGACCAATTTGATCAGCGGCCATCTTGGATTTTGGCCGATTTTTAGAAGCCTCTTTAAAAATCTCCAAAACCACATGGGGGATTGATTCAAAACTCATGAAATATCATCTTAGGCCAAGAGCTGAAACAAGTTTGTTCAAGGGAAATTGATTGGCCAGATGGTTTGGCAACCATCTTGGATGGCCTAGTTTTTAGGAAAACTCCAGAACTGCTGAACGGATCGGGCTGAAATTTGGGAGATATGATTAAGGACTAATTGCCATTAAAGTTTGTTCACGGGAAGTTGATAGGTAAACAAACATGGCCACCATGGCCCACTCAAAATGTAGCTTGTTTGGCAGCCATATTAGATTCTTTTATTTGATGGATTTTGATGCTGAAACTGGTTTTGTATAGGTATTTGGGTATGCTGATTTCAACCATGCCATTTCTGAAACTATCAGATAAACGGTTTAGCAGCATGCAGTAAAATTACCATCTAGTATAGATGGTCTTTATAGCAGGTTGAACTGCATTCTATCATTTGGCTGAGTGGACCAGCTCAATTATCAGTTAGCTCAGTTCTTTGGTGTTGGGTAGTATGAGTTGAAGTTTATTTAAAAAAAATAATTTGACATTTAATGCTGCCTTAGAAAGCAACACGTTTCATTCAAATAAATTCCAAAATATTCAACATTAGCCTATAGACGTCAGAGGACACAATACATATCTTAGATATTTAGCTTGCTGAGGAAAACGGTTAATTGATGTGTAATTGGACTTTTATTTCCACCTACTTTGATGTATTACCTGACAGCTTTTATTGCCAAAGTAGATAAAAACTCAATTAACGGATTAACATTTTTCTTCCAAATGCTGCCTAAATATTTAATATGTATTAATATGTAGTTGTTGCTGCCTAAGGCAGCTATGACCCAGTCAAATTATTTTCTAAATAAACTCCAGCATTGCAATTCCCATAGCCATCCCTGCTGCTAACTTCACCATTCAGCCAGATGTACATGTGTTAAATGGATTGTTTGGAATACACTCAGTTGTACCTGCTATAAAGACCACCTGTATTAACCCTTTCACTGATGAATTCACTATATTTTAAAGACGTCCATACAGTAAGACTGTTGAATATTTTGAAATTAAGTTGACTGGAAGTCATTGCTGGCACAATGGCTTCTGGTTCAATTAATTTCAAAATATTCAACAAAAGTTTTATATCATAAAGAATATACGTTTCCCAGAATTTATGGGTGAAAGGGTTAAGAGACCATCTTCCTTTAAGACTATTTTCTTCATTTGCTAAATCCAATTAAGCAATGTATTTATTTGAACCTTTATTAGCCTTTTAATGGTCACGGCTGCCAAAACCTGCCTCTGCAGCGTTCTTAGAATGTCCATTTGCAGGCCAGGATGACTATTTTGGAAAATTTACCACTGGAATAAGTGATAAATTAAAAAAAATAGCAACATCTTAGTCTGCAAATGGACATATACTGAAAATTTCAATTTTACTGAGAAATTGTGATCATTGAAGGGTTAAGAAACCAGCTGCCATAAGAGACTTGCTTCTGCTTCTCACTTGGGTGGTGTTTTAATACATGTTTGACTGCATGCCATCAATTTCTGTTGTTAGCACTGATGTCTTCTATTAACTAGTGTTCAAAAGCAGTTGCAAAAGCAGTTGCAAAAGCGGTCCACAGATTGTTGTCAATATCTCGAAAACTAAAACATTTGACTGAATGTCATTGGAAGTGGCACTGATTGATGTAAACCTTGATAAAGATTAGTTGAGGTGCCAATGTTCCAGGTGAGTGATAAAGGCCCCCTTGGACCTCTTGTTTAAAACAACATTTACACCAACAAGGGGTTATCCGATCCGAATAAAACTGCACAGATTCGTTCTATACAATGCTTAGGATTAGTGTCATGGTGCTAGTAGGCAAGGTATAGGAAATTCTGTGTGGAATTATATATTATTGATTTTAACCAGAATAAATTAGAATGTTCATAATTGTGACCAACTGAATCATATGAAATCAAGCGTGACGATTCTAGGAGTATGGTGGATAGAGGACAATAGCCCAATTAATAACCAGGACAATTAAAGTGACCCAGCCTGCAGTGTGGACATAATAAATTACAGTATTCCAAGACATGTATATACTGAACTTTTATATGTAATAACATACATATGAAAATACATGTTTATAATCCGATAACCGTTTTCATTCTGAATTCCCATAAACATGATTTCAAGACATTGGCATAAGAAACCTGCATATTATTTGACTGAAAGTTGTTAATGCCTCAAGGAGAAACAACTTTCGCTTTGATTGTTTTCAAAATAGTCATCAGGATTTTCTGGATTTGTCAGTAAAATACTGTCAGCACGTATACAGAATGAAAGTGGTTAATTATATTTATTTCATTGAATTGCATAAATCTGGTATTCACAAAAGTACTATTAGTAAAAACCTGATTCTTTAAACAAATTATTAATGATTTTAGACATGTTCCGAATTTATTTCAAACATGTCTCTTGACTACCTGTTTGTCGACTTTAACGACCACTAGCTATAAAATGTAAATGAATTTTTATATTTGGAGGATTGGATGAGTGAGAGAAACAGTGAGAGACAGAACTAAAGATAGAGAGACAGGATTAGCTAGAGATATAGATGTATAGTCAGATTGATTGAGAGATAGAATTATACAATCAGACATAGATATAGAGATTGATAAAGTTAGACATAGTTTTCTACAGATGGATAATTAGTGTTTGTAACATTTACTATCACCAGTATATCGCTTGAAGTAAAGTTTAGTATCATTAAAAGTTTAATATCAGTAATATTTGAAGAATGATCTTGCTTATTGATTATTAAAGTGTCTTCACCAGTCGTCTCATCCTGAAGTGTAGCAGAGCTATTTCCACCCAACTAATCCCCCGTATTCTGAAAAGGTGGAAAATAGCCCAGTAACACTAGTCCACCGAAAAAGAAATCGACTCAAATTTTTCCAGTGTTTGAACTTTGATTGTTTTATGGCTGATTTGCATGCAGGTTATATGTCCTGGTTATGATTCTTGACTGCATTAAGCTCTCTTCAAACTTTTTCCAGAAATTTTTTGCTGTATGAGCTTTGATTATTTTAAGATTGATTTGTATGCAGGTTATATAGCCAGGTATAGGTTTTAGCTGTGTTAAGAGACAAAAGACATTTACACCCACAAGAGGTTAGTTATCCAATTTGGATAAAGCTTCACAGATTTGTTCTATATGATGCTTAGGACTAGTCCACATCAAAAAGAAATCGACTTCCAAATTCTTTCAAGATTTTTTCCTCGTTTGAACTTTGATTATTTTATGACTAATTTGTTTGCAGGTTACATGTGTTATGCTGCGTTAAGTCTTTTCAAACAACATTTACATCAGCAAAGGCCTATCTGATTTGAATAAAACTTCAGAGATTTGTTCTATACAATGCTTAGGACTAGTCGACAAAAAATAAATCAATCTGCAGATGTTTTCCATATCCTTTTGGCATTTGTACGTTTATTATTTTAGGACTGATTTACATCCAGGTTATGCTTATTATGCTGTGGTCAATGTTTATTCAAATGACAATTTAATCAGCAAAGACTGCACGTTAGATAACAAATTTTGATATGCTATATCGCCTTCTTAAATGTAACCTGCATCATATTAATGTACTTGCTTTTGAAAATGTTTCTTTCTTTCAGGCTATGAACTTTGTTTATGTTTGGACCATTTGCCCTTTGGTCAGACTTGGTGTGCCAGTAGTCATTGTACTGCAGGTTACTAACAGGAAGCAAGGCTTTATGGTTTAGTCTCCAAGCTATGCTTGTACGAAGCTATGCTTGACCGTTGGTTAGTACCGTGGGTATTTTTATTCGACACATGTTTTGTCAAATTTCAAAATGAGACTGGTGGTCCATCATATCGTGTGATGTACACTTAATATGCAGGTAAGCTATTTGCTATCTTCTGATAGCTCTTGTTCTATATATGTACATGGCTTGAACATTATTTTTTCACAGAATTAGTCCAGGGTAGATCAGATCCTGCGACAATATAAGAAGGCGAGATATTTGGTATCTGATAACTCTTGTTGGTTGGTCTAGTATGGAGCTAGCTGAGATTTCCAGACGATTTCTGGATTGCTCAACCCGGTGTGCTAGCAACTGTATCCTATGCCTTTGAAAAGATGTGTGAGTTATGATTGAAAAATAACAAAAAAAATTTAAGCAATGTATGTGCCGAATGGATATGCATGGCTTAGAGTAGCTAATTATCATGAATACATGTATTTAATGGTGTGTCATGGGGAACATAGCTTTCCAGCCCTGAAAGCTATGGATTTAGAGATCAAAGATGTCCTTGACAAAAAGACTACATTTATACAATGCAACCTGCATATCCTTGATTCTGTAAAGCTGTAACAGCTGACCAGCTCCAAAGTCTGCTCTAAACAAACTTGCTGCCTGCCACCACAAATGCCTACAAATCATCACTGTACACCGATGGGCAGACGGCATAATTTCCAACAATGCTATACAAGATGTGTAATACACCACCTTTGCTCCTAAAAGTCACCCAGCACAGATGGTCCATGTTTGGCCATGCGCTGAAGATGCCAGCACAGAGAGCCTTATAATGCGCCCTACTGGGAGCCAGCAAATGTAAATTCAGGAGAGGACATCATTGCATAAATCTATTAAGCATGCTACAAGGTGAACTCAAGAATGCAGGATGCTTAAATCAAGAATGGACCTGAGGAAGCTACAGATTTTGGCTGAGGATAAGACACTAGTCAAAAGCTAAGAAAGTGATTGCAGCTGTAGGATGTTTCTACGACTACAGCCACAGAATACAGTACTCATACATACATGTATTTAAATAATGGACACAGAATTGGGTTAAAAGACGATATCCTTATCCATGATAATAATTCTATTAAAAATAAGCTCAATTCTGATTTGGTTATTCCGAACTAATCAGATATAAATTATATTATATTCCACTTAGATATAGAAAGAAAAATGGTCACAATCATGAAAGAGTGGTTACAGTCCATGTAGAAATATCATTAGGTCTTTATAAAGGTGACCATGATCTTGGGCACTGTAATGTAAATCAAGCGCTACATTACGTTAAAAGATTCAATACCCATTAGACCTTTTACACTGTATGATTCCTCTTAACCAAATGCAACAAGTACAAGCATATGTATCCACTTAGTTAAAGGATTGGATCATTAGACTTTGTACAACACCTTATGCATCAGTTGTGGTTCTGTTTAAAAAGCGGGATGCTACTCTTAAGGCTTAAAGATGTCAATCCCTAGCCCACAACTGAGGAAGGTTTTACATGGATCAACCTATTGATTTGGCACATGGAATTTCACAATATGCTTTTGATGAAGAAAACATTTGAAAGATGTTTTGCCGAGTGGGATTCTCCGGTCTCTATGAGTACACAAGAATGCCTGTTGGTTTATGTAATTCTGCAACATTTTTGGAATATGCATGTTTGTCATGGTGACCAAAGTGTAGTTGTTTAATTGTACACAGAGCTCACATCCTGTTATTTGGCAACTCATTTGAAGAAAATAGTAGAGGTTATATTTTGTATTTTCATGTTTGAAACATTTTGGCCATAAAATGATACATTAAGATGTTATTTATAACAAGAAAACGTTAAATATATAGACCATATCTTTAAACCTGGTGTAACTACTGATCTAGAGCTGCACAAACCGCTTACAGCCATATCGGTTTCAATATGACTTCATATTGTTTTAGCTGAATATATTTTATGGGTGACTATTAGGTATACTGCAAGAGTCTATTCCCTAAAACTTAAAACACGATCATCAATAACACAGAAATAGACAAATTCCCCTGTACAAATTCTCGAAGCCATACACATATGCTTAATGTACCTTATGCCCATCATTGCGGGAGTGAAGTTATGATTTGAAACCACCTAGATATTGGGCATTATGTAATAATCATCATTTATTAAAATTAATCTGAAATAAAAGCTACACAAATCATGTGATATTAGGAATTTGGTACAATTCAGTACCTGTATTTAGTACTCGTCTGCAACTCATGGCTGGTGATTTAGACTATACATTATTATTGCGTGATGGTGACTATGTACTGTACTTTAGAACTGATCCACATTTGAGAATTTATTGCAAGATAATAGGAATTGTTTCATGTAAAGAAGTTGGGATCGCTCAGTTTTCTCACTCACGCTGTCATAAGTGATCATATGTGTGAATACGAATATGCTCACTCCTTCAAGGAAACTCTGCCATGAATAGTTAGAATCATATTTGATTTCAGTTGCTGCTATTTGACCGTATCAAGTTGTTGCTATTCAACTTTGGCAAGTTGATACTATTTGACCTTATCAAGTTGTGACTATTTGAGTTCAGCAAGTTGTTGCTATTTGATCTTAGCAAGTTGTTGCTTTTTGATCTTAGCAAATTGTCACTATTTGACTTCAGCAAGTTGTTGCCATTTGAAGGTAGCAAGTTGTTGCTACTTGACTTTGCAAGTTGTTTCTATTTGACTTCAGCTAAGTTTGTGCTATTTGTCTGTAGCAAGTACAGCATCTTTTCATAGCAAGTTGTTGCTATCTGACCGGAGCAAATTATTGCTGTTTGACTTCGGCAAGTTGATGCTAGTTGATTTCAGCAAGTTGCAGCTATTTGACTTCAGCAGAAATTCAGTCAAATTGTCTGTTGTAGAAAGTTCTTGCTATCAGGAAACACCGCAGTACAACATTCACTGGTTAGTGTCGGGGCTGGCTTTATAGTTTCTTAAGTCAGAACTGAACCAAATCACTATACAGATTATGAATACTTATTTTTTAGTTGCAGTGGAAACAAGTTATGTCAGCGTGTTGGCTGGAAATATGTACTAGTTCCCGGATATTCTTTCCATTGGCTAAGGCAGTTAGCTTATGGAAGACAGTGCTTGCCACCTGATGTTGCTGGTGTTCCACGTGCTGGTAGACCCCATTAACTCTTGCTATTGCACAGCATATTGCAACTTTCACTAGCTTATGTCAAGAGTTTGTTTGTATGTTGAATGGTATTATTGCTCATTAATCCATCTTGTTTTGTCTATCGGTCAGTGTATGAAGAGGTTTTAGTATTAATATTTGCAATAAGCCATTATTCAGTCGAGCTGTACTCTCAATAGTGGTCAAATATGCAGCCACGCATTCGCTTTGAAAGAGGTAAAATATTAATTCTTGATTATTTATCATGTGTCAGCTCACCACGATGCCTGAATGTGTTTGTCAGTGTGACAGCTTTGAAACCAGGCATGTATTGTAAACTGACCACCCTGTGGTAGTATTCTAAGCCACCTGAGGATGTAGTCAATCACAGTCCCAGTTTTCTCAGGTATGCAGGACACAAAATAATCTGTCTGATATGCAATCACTAGATTGTCTATAGTCGATCCTGTTTGTCTATTGTGTACACGGGTGGGGGAGGGGGTTGGGAGGGCTGTTTGTGGTGATGGGGGTGGGTGGGGTGTGTGTGGATACCATAAGCTTTGATTCAAGCCAGCGGCATGCCCCCACCCCACCAACCCCAGAGCTGCCAATTTTTTTTACTTATCTGCTGGTGGTGGAGTGAGCCACTTCAAGAGTTAACTCCTTGTTGGTGACCCCCACACCACCACCACCACCACCCCAACCCCAACCCCCCCCCCCCCCCCCCCCACTTTTCAAGACGTAACTCCCTTGAAATTGTTGGTGACCCCATCCCCCTCCCACACACCCACCAACCACACACCCAGAAAACGACCTCCTGGATCTGCACCTACAAGCATATCGACTGCTGCTCAAGATCTAGTGAAGTGCCTGCAATAGTTGTAGAATGGTTTAGGATCATCTTTGATTCTTCTGACTAGTGACTCTTCATAGTTGGCCTGGCCTTTGGTAATTGCGTCTTTGACATGGTTTGCTGCTTGGTTGTGTAAGATGTAGTCGCCTGAGAGAAAGTTTTTTCAGGCCTTGAACCAAGATTTAAGTTTGTGTTTCTTAGCACGTTTCACTAACACATAATGGGAACATGGAGGCGTGTGCCTCTGAGCAGATTTTACAGGGGGTTTTCGGGATGAATTTGTCACACAATTGTTGAGAAGTAGATTTGAAGCGTGTCCATTTTTCACTGGTGCATAGTCTGTTTAATACCGTATTCCATTCGATGGCTGCAATCACATTGTTGAAAGATACATAATCACCTTTTGAATATAGGTAAATCTTTCGATCTGTTAAGTTAAGCCATGGAGCAGATAATTTGAGGGCTATATCGGTACGTCTGTGCTGAATGGGTATTTTACTAAGACAGATTCAATTGTCTGGGTTTCCTGTAATTGCTAGATCTAAGATATTGTTGCCTCATGGTGGTGTACTGACTAACTGAGTTAGTAGGCTTTCCCACAAAGTGTGTAGGAATTCACACGAAAGTGATGAGGGCACTTCATTCGAGAGTCAGTTTATGTCAGGAGAAGTTGAAATCTCCTACCAGTATTACATTCTCAGTGTTTATGTTGTTTATTGAGTTACAGATAATATTATGTTCTTTACACCTCTCACGCTGGTATGTAACACCAACTCAGTCTTGGGGTATGGATTTTTGGTAATCCATAATATCTCTGCTTTCACGTCGTCTTTTTGTTCATATGGGTTGAAATTTGATTTAACTAATGTTAGGACACCACCTCTTCCTTCGTAATCAGGGAGGTTTCTGTCTTTCCTTAAGGTTACATATCCATTATGAGAATCCTATAGAAGCTCTGGATATATCTTGTAAATGTCATGATTTTATTCACAGATGATGCTTAGAATTACAATCATTAAAAATAGGTGCAAGTAAATTCCCAATGTTAATCAGTTAAACAGTTATTGAAACCCAAGTTTAAGAAGAGCGTGAAAATCAGTTACAAGTTAACTACCCTAATCATCAGAAGAGGATATGTTTTTGCATGCTTCGTCATATTATGCACTGTTTTAGCAGGATCATCATCATCATCATCATCATCATCGTCACAACAGGCCATATCTGCTCCAACTACAAAGCAGAAAGTAAAACACTTGAAAAGGCAACTAGTGTATTAACAACAGACGAACGATCACAGGGTGCAGATATAGTCTTGCTCACTGATTAACTCTGTATTAAAAGCTCTCAACTCTCAAAGCTTGGAATTAACTGATTTGACTAACAAGTTGCAGCAATTGTCACTCAATGTGAGAACTGTTATCCTCCAATGGATCCCATCTCATTGTAATATCTCGGGAAATGAAAGAGCCAATGTTCGAGCAAAAGTGGGGTCAACTAAAGACTAACACCATGATCTCTGCACACTCAAAGGGGTCAAGACGGTGATCAATCAAGCATTAAAGAAAATCTGGAGAGATGAGCATCCAGAACATGAATCAGCAGCCATCCATAATCAGCTGTCCAGAAGAGAACAAGTGATAATCCATAATCAGCTTCCAGAAGAGAACAAGTGATAATCCATAATCAGCTTCCAGAAGAGAACAAGTGATAATCTTCCGTCTCCATTCAGGACACCGCAGCCTGCGTGCTCACATGTACAACAAACTGAAGATTGGCACATCTGTGATGTGCC
>CM067366.1:63777518-63855018 GCA_034401795.1 Chaetoderma sp. LZ-2023a | reverse complement strand
CAAGCGTTGACGACTCAGCAACCTCGGCTGGCAATGAATTTCAGGATGATACAGTTCTAATTGAAAAGAAGTTCTGTAGCTCGCTGGGGTTAGGTGATGGTCCGTCATGTTGCTTCACTCCACCGCACTGCATGTGCATGATGCGCAGGGGCGCTGGTTAGCTGCGGTTCTCAGGGTTGCGGATCTCGTATCGCATCTCTCTGGAAGGTACAAAGACTGGCCTCTAGAGCCTGTGGAATGTTCACATTCCAGTGGGGCCGTGCGACCATTGCCGCCAAGACTGAACCACACAGTGTCGTCCCAACTGTTCATGTCACCGGTATGTTAGTCCATACTAATTTAGAATACGGACTAGATGGTAATAATTAAACAGTCACCAATTCATTAACTATACAAACAATATCACTCATTTGACATCACTCTCAAGATGGTGAAGAAGAACAGGTAACAAGATGTCCACTAGATAGACAAAGTAACTGATACATAATTTAAATGGTATGTTGTAAAGTTACCGTCCGGCGATGGTGGTTTGAAAGTTGAGAGTAGCCCATTAACAAAGAGGGCCACTATTATGAATAATTATTATGCACGTATAATAACTGGGTACACGGTGTGGGACACATCGCATAACTCTTGCGGCGCACCGAGAAAAGTCACACCAGACTATGGTCTAAAAGTTAATCATAAGACGTGACATGTAGCACTGAAGTTTGAATCCACTTTTCGGCGTGGTCAGAAGATCTGGCGAGTTATCCACCAAGAATCACCATCAGCTCTACATCTCGTAGAATCACATCGGGCCACAAGGCACTTTCCACAGAGAAGCTCCCTTAGGAAAGTCCGGATGCGGGAGTTATAACTTTAGTTTATTTTTGTTGTATCGCGGAAAGTCACTTCCAAGACTGCCCCCCACCCCCGGCGCAGGAGATCTCAATTCCGAATGGCACTGCTGCTATGTAGGCACCGCAGTCAGTTAGCAGTTCTCCAGCGTCTAACACTGCGCTGTTCTAGCAGTCTTGTTGTTGACGGGTTGGCCTCCACACCAATGATGCTCTAGATCTTGCTAAGTAGGTAGGTAGGTAGGTTTATTGGTCACTCACACTGAGATGTATTTAGGCCATGACTCACTCTCAGAGGTGCTTCCCCGAAGGGTTGCGTTTCTCCCCCGAAGGGTTGTTATAAACAAACGTCAAAACTGAAAAAAGGCGAAAAATTAGCTTGTTGCTGTGAGTGTGCTGCCTGATGTTGCCTAATGAATTGCTGTTGGCAGGTGTCGATGTTGTATGCCGTGTTGAGGAGGGGGTGGGAGGGGGAATTACTTTATTTCTCATGGAGGTTGGATGGGGGTGGAGGTCAGTCTGTAAAATAAAATCTCAAAACTGGAAACAGGGAAATTTTAAATATAAAATATTATGACGAAACTGAATAATAATATTATCAACTAAGAATAAACAAATTAAAATAATGGCCTGTGATTAACTAAACAAGAAACGGGGAAAATTAAACTTAAAATCCAGTGTTTGTAAACTAAATATCCAAATTATAATCTGTTGCTATTCGATTTTTCATCCCTTTTATACTACTCGTGACGTCAGAGGCAGGCACTTCAGCCAATTAGTGGGCGAGCAGTAGCCAATCAGCGTGCAGCCAGAAGTGGTAACGTGGCTATCACGTGGACAGCACATTCCCCATTCAGTTAATGCATACACACGTTTCCGACATCAAGATAAATATTTTGAAAAATAATTTAGTGGGAGTATGGTGTGTTGTGTACCTACGTCGCACATGACGTCTTTTCAACACAGGTATCTGCAGCGATTATTTGTGTGAGACATAGCTATGCAAGAATATTGTGCAGCTATGTAGGATGACCATAGTCAGCTTAGGGACTGGGTTTCAAATATAAAAACATATAATAAAAAGAAAAATATTTCAAAGAAATAATAAAATAATAAGTTCCATTCTTCCGCAGATCTACCTATAAATTCCACTGCAACCACGAGATAGTGTCCTTAGATCTCACATTAAAATTTCCACAGCGAGTCTGGATTCCACAACTCGTGGTGGTCGGACGTGGTGGGTGGACCGCTGCTGCCGAAATATCACTATCTATAATGTCCAGGTCGGTAATGCTAAAACTGGAGGAAGGTGATGAAGTGTCCATAGATGCGCAAGTGGTGGTGGTGACGAAAACGGGTGCGGTACTGACTAGAGATGGTGTGGAGACTGCGGTCATTACTGTTGTCGTGGAGGTCGTAGTGGTGGTATGTGTCGCAGGCTGGCTGAGTGTTGTGAACATCATTAGTGGTCGCGGTGTGGTTGCTACTGCGGTGTGTGTGTGGTTAACTTCCAGATTTTAGGAACTGCATGCATATCTGAAGGCTGAAGTGCTATTCTTCGTTTTCCTGAGTACGGATGATCTGGTGAAGTTATCTTATGGATGGCTGGATCTATTGAAATACTGGTGATGCGTGTGGTGCCGGAGTGCTGGTCTGTGCTGTGGTGGTGATGGGGACGGCTTCCATAAGGCGAATCTCCTCATCTATAATTAAACTGTATGGAGAAATGGATCTATCGGGAATGTCCTGTAAACCGGGTTCAGAAATTGTCACCGGTGTAGAGATCACAACTGAAGTGGGCTAGCTGATTATGGATGCTGATGCGGATGCGGTGATGATGCTGTGTGCGGTCGGTGGTGTCACTGCGGGTGCTGCTGGTGTGGAAATCACAGTTGGTGTTGATACCGATGTTGTGAATGCTGCAGGTGCTGGTTGTGCCGGTGCTGCCGATGCTATGGTGAGAGATGCTGAAATGCCACTTGTAGAGGGCTGTGTTGCTGATGCTGTTGACCTAATGTAATGCGGAAAGTCAGTTTGTCGCCGTTTAGTACATTTTGTTTCAATCAACTTTCCCGTTGGTAACACGGTAACTGGTAAGCATCCCTCGAAACGTGCGGCGAGAATATCCATGTCTTCACTTTGTTCACCAGGTGCTAACATTACTACTAACACATGATGTTTGAAATTTAACGCCTGTGTTACACCATACCACGTATCTGAATACAGGTACTTGCAGTCCGCCCAAAAGGCACGCTGTAGAAGATGATCACAATTAACATGAAGGGTCAAGTCCAAGTTTCTGGAGAAGGCACTCTTACAAGGCTGTCCGTTAGGCTGTAACACAGAACACGGATGCTTTTTCCCATGATGAGCTGGTGCTGACTCCTCCGAGCTGTCGGACAAGGTGAGATCTTCCGCAAGTGACATCTTATTTCCACATGATGGTAAAGTGCGGAACTGCCTAACCTAATCTAAATTTCCTACCTCTTCATAACTTTTCCTGGTCAATGATAATAAAGTAATAATAAGAAATAGCAGAATTTGGTTTGCAACACGAAAGTAGCCTAATGCTCGATCTTCCCTTGTGTCAAGTTTTGATGGGAAGATGAAGTTTCAGTGTGCGCTTTCCTACTTTTATACTTTTTGGTGACGTCACAGGAGGGCAGACGGCCACGCCCGAAAGTTTTAGGGTGAGTCAGTCACGCCTAATATGGAAAGTTTTAGTTTTAATTCTCCTGGAGTCAGATCACAAATTCCCTCCGTAGAAAGGAAGTAATTATAAACATAAAAAGGAAGGCTAGTCGCTTTAATCCACACTCGGCGAAAAATCGAGTCTCCGATCAATGTAAATATCCGGAACTACTTATTCCCGTGGAAGCTCACCTCTTAATTAGCTTGAAGCGGTTTTTCAGATTGGACGCTTATAAACTCACCTGTACAAATTTCAGGCTGGAACGCCCGATGGGGTGTGGGAGAGCGTGATGGCGTCAGCAGCCTTGGCCCTAACTCACCACCTCTCACCTCTTCCATCATGCTGTGGTAGATACACGTTGGGCGGTTCTTGTGTTTATAGCCTTTAATCCAATTTACTGGAAATTAGAAGTGCTGATCACGTGGTTCTTGTTTTGGAAAGGACATGGTTGATCGGAAACTTAGGCAATCTATATGCAATGGCAAAGTTTTAATGCTGCTGATTATACGTAGCTGATGTGAAAAATGGAAATATATGTTTTCAAATTCTGTTCCTCAGAACAGTGTCCCTATGTATGCGCGTGATCTTATGCAGGCGTCACCTGGGGAGTGGGGGGGAGTAGTGCATACCGTAGATGGCTGCGGTGTTGTTCCTTCTTTCCGTGTGATCAGTTTTCCGTAAACCAGATAAGAAGGTGTTTGCAGAAATTGTTGTTGATGGTTTTGATCTGTTGTAGGGAAGTCGAGGTCGCTGTGTGATGCTGGCGTAATGTGGATTGAGCATATCCAGGTTTCCAAGTTGGTGTATGGTGAATCTATTGTAGAAAAGTCGGGTTGTGGAAAGTGATGAGGTCCCGGCATTAGTGCGGTAGGGAATGTTACGGAGAAAGGTGTCTAACTTTTTCGCTTTATAAAACTAGGTGACTGCTTAAAACTGTTGTTGATGATGTTGAATGTTCCCGTTATGGTCTCCATAACTGGTGTGCTTGTGGTGTTCGCGCAATGATGAATTGACATATCCAGTCTTGCGGGCAAGTATATTCAGTATGTTCCTGGCTTTCTGTGTCTTGTGTGATGTTCTGACTGCTCACGGGGTGGGGGGGGGGGGCTTGGTAGGGCGGCTGTGATCGGGGATGATCTTTGGTTGGAGAGGGTCATCTCCTGTTACATGACGGTTGGTACTCTGTTATAGTTTTTAAGTACCGGGAATATTCGAGCCGAGAGTCTGCTGAACAGGCTGTCTCCCTGCCCACCACCGGCGGTGGGGTGGGGGGTGTTACTCTGGTGCGGGATTCCACCTCGGCTGTATCAGTGGACTCTCTCATATCTGAAGATAGATAGTCAACAGACGATGAGTGGAGTGTGAACTGGACAGGACCGATGATGTCCGAACTTGGTGCATAGACTAGAGACGCGAGTTGGAGTGGGGGTCGTGGTGCTATAGGATGGGGTGCACCTTGGCATGGGATTGGTTTCGTGCTTTTTGGTTGTGGAGAGGTACACCAAGTTGTGCGGTTTTGCTGTTCTTCAAAACAAGCCAAGATCTCATCAAGGCTCTTCCCTTCCATGCTATTTATTACATGTTCCATCGCACAAGAAGCATGGCCCGGGGCAGCCTCAGCTGCCACTCTATAATTGGGGTAACATCATGAAGTGGGTAGGATGGGGAAGAGGTCGGCGGAACAACTTTTCCGTCCTTCCCCTTTGACAGCACAAACGAGAAAGTCTTCAGATACGACTTCCTAGATCTTGTAGACCCGGCCTGAGGAGGGAGAGGGTGAGTACGTATCTCGCCATCGTCCTCAGCATTAGTCACGTGGAATGCCCAGACCGAGCTCTGGCACTGGGTCATCCCTAACACAAGGCTTAAGTCGATCAAAGTGGATGACTGAGGTCAGGCCATCCAAGGCGCGGATGCGGTGGGTCACGTCCGACTTCATACCTACTACCACATAGGGACCTTTCCACTGGTAACTCAGTTTACTTGGCACGTTTGCAGAACATCGCGAATCATGAACCCAAACAATCTTTCCCACCTCATATGGCTCTCCATACACTCGCCGGTCATGTCACGTTTTCTGACCCCGGTGTGTAGTGGATAAAGTTGCTCTCACTAGCTCATGGGTCTGTTCTATCCGCTTCCGCATGAGCTCTACATAGCGAGATGGTGAATTTTTCTCTCCCAGAGTCCTGGGCATGGCCAGATCCAGGGGTAAGACTAATTCATGGCCTAAAATTAACCGAGCAGGGGTGTAACCTGTGCTGGAATGTATTGAAGTGTGGGATGTCATGTGCACATATTGGAGTCATAAATCCCAATATCGACAATCAAGGCGTGTTTCTTTAGTCAACATATTTACCAGGATCCGCTTGACCCTCTCTACCATTCCATTGCTCCACGGATGGTAGGCCATTGTGCGTGTTTTGACTATATGAAACAATTTGCAGAGCTTGGAGATCAGCCAGCTCTCAAAATTACTTCCCTGGTCAGAGTGCAGCTCATAGGGCATACCGAATCGGCAGAACACATTGCGTTGTGAACCTCCGCTACCGTGGATGCCTTTTGGTCTGGCAAAGCAAATGCTTCTACCCACTTCATAAAATAATCTTGTAGTGCGAGGATGTACTTATTTCCTTCATCCATCGTATTCAAGGGTCAGAACACATAAACAGCCACTCGCTCGCACAGTGCACCAACAATTTTAACTTGTATAGGTGTGGAACGGTGCTGGCCAACAGCGTGTCTTTGACATGGGACACATTTGGCGACCCATGCTTTCACATTATTGCGTATCTCGATCCAGTGTAATCACCGTTTTACTCAACGTTGAAGTTGAAGGCCTGCAGTGATTCCTGCCACCTCGCTACCTGGCCCTCCAGATTTTGTAGGTTTCTGAGCCAACATAGTGAGGCGTGATCTGTACGGAGGGTAAATGGGCGCCCGTACAGAAAGTGTTTGTAATACTTGACAAAATGAACTGCAGCTAAGAATTCTCTCTTTGTGGTCACGTAATGTTTCTCTATTTTCTCTGAGTATGCGAACCATAACCCAGTACCTGCTCCGTTCCATCTGTGACCTGAGATAGAACTGCGCCAATGGCGTAAGTCAACGCATCAGTGTCTAAGATGAAATCCAGGTTAGGGTTAGGATGAGCAAGAATTGGAACGGTCATCAAGAGTTCCTTCAGCACCCTGAAGGAACCTTCACACTCACTTGTCCACTCGAATGATCGATCCTTTTCAGTGCTCCTGAATAAGGGTGATGCAATCTCATTGAAATGACGGATATATCGACGATAGTATTGGCAGAGACCGAGGAAACTCCGTGACTGAGGTGGGCGTCTGCCATTCCGCTACCGCTTTTGTTTTGAAAGGCTGCATAGCCACTCCATCACCAGATATCACGTGTCCCAGGAACTCGATGCTCTGTCTGAAAAGATGACATTTCTTCGGTTTGAGCATTAAATTAGCTGTTTGAAATCCCATAAGAACTTTGTCCAGGTTTACTCAAACGGGGAACCAAAGACGATTATGTTGTCGATGTAACACAGACAGATTTCCCATTGCAGGGTAGTTAATACCTGCTCAATGAGACACTCGAACATTCCAGGAGCGTTGCCCAAGGCATAGGGCATCTTGTGGAGCTGGAAAAGACTGTCTCGGCATACAAATGTGGTCTTCTCCATGTCAGCCTCATCCATGGCTACCTGCCAGTATGCACTAGCTAAATCAATGGTACAAAACCACTTGGCTCCAGACAAAGAATCTAAGGCCTGATCTATTCGTGGTAATGGATACGCATCTTTAATGCTTAGATCATTAAGACGGTGGCAGTCTATACAAAACCACAAAGATCCATCCTTTTTGCCTGCTAGTACAATGGGACTGGCCCAGGGGGATGCTGATGGCTCTATTATACCTGTCGGCAACATGTCATTCACCTACTGGTGTGCCCCTGCTTCCTTGTGAATGGGAAGACATCGAACGGGCTGTCGAATGGGTTGGTTATTTCCAGTGTCAATAGAGTGTCGCACAAGATGAGTTTCTCCGAGGTCCATGTCTCCGGCCAAGAAACTATCGCGATATTTGTATAGTAATTTCCGTATGTCTGTTTTGTGGGCTTGCATCAACCCAACTGTGGCACGCAGATATATGTCATGTATATGTTCTGGCAAATCATCAGACGTTGTTGCTGGTGTAGATGTAGTAGGGGGTGTCTCCAGTGATATCACATCAACCAAATGGCCACAACGAATACCCGGTTCAAGAGTTATTGGGTCTGCAGTGCCATTGACTACCCAGAACGGTATATGATCCTTATTGGTTATGTCCATGATCATACGGGGACTGGCACATTGTGAGGCGAGTATGTACTCATGATCGGGTTCCAGCATGGCTATGTATGTGTTGTTTCCTAACTGTGGTGCAGTGGCCCACAGAATTTTCTCCTGTCCCGGCTCAACCGTGGCTGTTGATGCTAAAATCACTGCACATGTGTCGTACAGTGATGACTCTGGTCCAAGAGGTATCCGTCGGCCGTGTATATCTAGTTCCTGTTGTCTGCAGTGGGTGACGGCTTTGCTGGCACAGAGGAAATCAGAACCAAGCAGGGCATCATTTTAAATAGAGGCGATGATAACTCGCTGGATGAATTGCATCTCCTCTATCTGTATCACGAGGTTTACTGTACCAGCCACGGGAACATCGGCTCCCATAGCTGTTTGCAAAAAATATGTTTGTAGGTTTAAGGGGTGACCTTTTATGAGGTGGGATGCTCTCATACAAGCGCTTGTTAAAGACAGTGATGGAAGCTCCAGTGCCAACAGTGGCACTGGTGGAAATACCGTTAAACAGACAAGCACACTTATATATTACTTTACGGTGTGCATTTGGAAGAGTCTCCAATGATACCATCTGAGGGAGTGTTCTTGGTGCAGTATCATCCTGTATATAGTCGGCCTGTTTCCGGATAGCTTCCGTGAGTGCAGTTTGTGGCTGAGTGTGGAAATGGCCAACCCGTCGTCGCTGATGCTATGATTGCTTAGGCAATGATGGAGCTGGAGGTAGCAATGGTGGTGGTGTTGATGCCATTTCTGTGTATTTTGAGTTGGTGTAAACAGCAGTGCGGATAGGATTGTCACGATCTCAGATGAGGGCTACCTGTGTGAGCCACTTCTGACAATGCATCATGGGATGTTTAGTAGATGTGCAGAAGAAGCAATGGCGATGTGGTATTTTGCCATTCTTTGAGCGACGCTTCCTCCTGCGGATCCATGATGCCGAATGTGTACTTCTATTTGAATCACTGATGCTGCTGGATGTAGTATATGATGCTGTAAGGACTTGTAAATTGCAAACCACCAAGGGACACCGGGTGTTAGGTGCCTTGGCGGTGGGTCATGGTGCTTGTATAAACGTTGTTTCAGTGGAGGTGCTACAACCTACCACTGCCATTTTACATAGGAAAGACAGTTTGGTAGATTCTGAAATTGCAGGGTCATAATTTCCGGCAGAGGGAAATGTCAGGGCTGCGGATGTGAGGTGCGTTGTTGGTACTGACACATAAGAAGGCGGGTGCTTGTATATGCATGTAGAAGAATGAGTAGTAGTGTTGGCCACCTGACGTTGTCGTTCAGAGCCCGCAGTTGAGCCAGGTTGTGAAAATGGCCATTGAAGCGACTCTGTAATCGGTGCCTTTGTTAGTTTGATGGCGTCTCTGGCTGCAGGGTTCATTGGTCAGCGGTCGGAGTTGTTGACGGGTGGGGTGGGATGGGGGCGATTAGGACACCGCTCCCTTCAGTGGCCCAGCTGACCACATCCAAAACATGTGTTTGGTGGCGGTGCAGACGTTACGTTGGTTGCTGCTCGTGTTGTTGATTGTGTGGCGACTGTTGTGCATGACTAAATTACTGAGTGCTGAGATCTGTTTAGTAATCTCCTCTAACCTATCGTGCATGTTTGCTCCATTGTTGTTGTTGTTGTTGTTGTGGTTGTTGTTGTTGTTGTTGTTGTTGTTGTTGTTTTTGTTGTTGTGCTGGTTCCCGTGTCCTTGGACATTATTGTGGCCCCCACGATGGAACTGGTCATGCCCTCTTCCTCTAGACGCATGATTTTGACTGTTGGGTTGATCTTGTTGTGCTTGCGGGTCTGATGCTGATGTAGGTGCTGATGCAGTGCTGTTGTCAGTGGAAGTGCCGACCTTTACATCATTTACTTGATTGATAGGGTGCAGTTGTCGGCGATTGTTCTTTTCTCGCTCTAAAGAGTTCTCAATACGAACTGCGGTGGCTGTAAGCTGTTGCAAACTACTGTGCTCCGCTAGGAATAATTTTTCTCTTAGAGCGGGTTCACCGTTCAACGCGTCGATGAAGGTGTCAAGATGTAAGTGGGTAATGCCCTCGAGATTCATGCTGGGATATGCGCATGTGACTAGCCGTCGAATATGACTAGCCAACTCCGGTAATGTTTCTCCCGAGCATCAACACAAGTTCTTGACTTGTAGCCGACTTGTTTCTCTAAGGGCTGTGTCCCCGAATCTTTCCGACAATGCACTCTCCAACTCCATGTAGGTTGGTGTATAATCTGTGCCTAAGTCTGCCAGGACTTGTAGTGCTTTCCCAGACAGCTTTGTGGCCAGATATTCTCCCATTTGTTGATTTGTCCACCAGTTTGTACGACTTATGATTTCGAATTGTACTTTATAATTGGGCCCAATCATTCTCACCGCTAAATTCAGGGGTGGGGGAGAATGATCCAGCCATGTCCATGAGGTGTAGTGATTGGCGCAAATCAGCTGGTGGTGCTCAGGAGAGTGATGAAAACACGGATGCTGGTCTGCGTGTTGGTGGTGGCGGTGGTGTTGGTAGTGTTTCCCGTCGATGTCCCTGAAGATTATGATGATGCCGCATTCGTGAGGGAGATTCACATCGATGGTGCTGTGTACGATATGTAGGTTCCGCTGAATACCGCCCTGATGCGGGTCCATAGACAGGTGTTGGTCTACAGACTGGTGGCGGCATACTATGTATACGATGCGGATGTTCTGCCGGTAGTTGCGACGGATGTTCCTCATATGGTTGCAGTGCAGGTGACTGACGGGGATGATGTGTGTGAGGTGTAGGTGTTCTGGTGTATTGCTGAAATGGGGTGGCTGCATCCTTTGGCTCATAATGCGGCTCTGTTGGATTATGTGGTGACGACGTACATAGCGGCGGAGATGCGGGATAAGGTACATGATTGTCCGGCCACTGGTCACCCTGTGATGACGTTGGCGAACATAATGGAGGAAGGATAGTTACGCCCCTGTAGGTGTCTGTGTCATTGACGTCCGCGATCCGACATAGATGGTGGTTGCCTATCGCGAATGTCTGACAATGTGATATATTGAATTTCCGCCTGTGAGGCATCGCGGAATGTCCCCTCGCTGATCTGCAAAAACCTGTGTAGTGGTGGTGCTGGTCGTTCCGCACCGGGGAAATAATTAGCATAGTCAGTGAGCACACGAGCAGTTCATCCGTCATATGATGCTACATCCGAATCGAGGGAGAGCTGACTGGCTGATGAAGGAGACTGAAACTTGCATGTGTTGAGAGTTGGCATGGGTTTGCTTCTCGTTCAAGCCCCACATCGGGTGCCACCTGTAGCTCGCGGTGGTACACACTGGTCTGCCATGTCACTTCGCTTCACCGCACCTCATGTGCATGATGTGCGGGAACGCTGGTTAGCTGCAGTTCTTGGGGTTGCGGATCCCGTATCGCATCTCTCCGGACGGTACAAAGACCAGCCTCTAGAGCCAGTGGAACATTCATGTTCCAGTGGGGCCATGCGACCATTGCCGCCGAGACTGAACCACACAGTGTCGTCCCAACTGTTCGTGTCACAGATATGTCAATCCATACTAATTTAGAATACGGACTAGATGGTAATAATTAAACAGTCACCAATTGATTAATTATACAAACAATATCAGTCGTTTGACAGTATTGAGCAAATAATACAAAACATAGAGCATTTGGTGTCCTTTCTACGTGGTGTCGCTGAAGGTACCACGCAGATCCTTGAATCCGCAGAGGTATCCCTGCAAGGGAGCATCGCCGCGAGTCACTTGGTAGTTTAATATAAACTAAATATACCCCTAACACACGCAGAACACTGCTGTTGCGAGAGGAAAGTGCCTTGCGCGGGCCTCTGTCACAGGAAAAAGCCTTCAACGCCGAGGCGGAGGAAAAGAGTTGGCAAAAATGGCCACTCTTTTGTTCAAACAGAAAATTCTATGTGCTGAACAATCCTAGCACAACAGGACTTTCAAGGATAACTCGACCATTTCTGGTCCGATTTCAAAATGGTAAAAGGTATTGTGATCCTCGTTTCATTTTGGTCCTAATAGCTACAAAGAACGACGAGAATGATGCGATTTTGAATAAATCACGAGTACCAACTCGGTACACTATAAGCACACACTCTCTCCCAATCCTGACACATGTTGCCAGGGAAGCTTTGATACGTGCGCATGCGCTCCATGCGCTCTCGCGAACTTAGCCATTTTTAACAAAAACCTCTCTCATAGGGCTTATACACGTGTACTATCCCACTCAGGGGTGGGGGGGGGGCATGCTAGGAGCGAATCTGACATGGCCATCCAGTACCCAGCCGGTCGATCCATGCTACAGTTCTGGTGGATATCCTTATTGTCATGCTTTGTGTTGAGTTTGTCTGTGCCCTCTGCTGTGTTTAGTTGGGGAGATTTCAAAGAATATATTCTTTACGCTGTTGTATTTATAGTTTTTCAAGTCCCACTGGGTATGTATATTTTTGGATTTGGGGAACCAGATTTGTTGCCTGACGCTGGACCCGCACTGTCAGTTTTGATTGCCTCTTGAATCTGGGTGGCCACACACAGATACAATAATCAAGGATCTGTCTCACCAGAGACTAACAATGTGACGGTGCCTGTGTCAGGGGTGTAGGAACGTACTTGGAACGGAGGTTGGGGTGCTGAAGTATGGGTGCACCAAAAGCCTATGGGGGTGTGGCGATGGGGATACACTATAGGGGAGGCAAACCTCTCTGTCCCTACGCCTATGTGGGTCTAACTGTGTAAAGGTTTCTTTGATTATTCCCAATGTTTGATTTAAGATAAGATACGATTGATTTGCAGAACGCAGGCTAAAAAGCCTCTATGTTCCGTTTTGTGTTAGGCTGCTATAGAGTTAGGCTGCTATGATAGTTAAATGTTAGTTCTTGGTTTGCCCAGTATGTGTCTAATCTATTCTTGAAGATGTTTAAATTTTTCGATGTTACAATGTGATCAGATAGTGAATTCCAGGCATCGATTATTCTATTGGTAAAGTAATGTTTTCTGAAATCATGTGCAAAGCGATGTTTCTTTAGTTTATATGTGTGTCCTCTTGCTATTGAATTGTTTAATGTGAAAAGATGTTTTGTTAGATGTGTGTCGTAATAACCATGTATGATTTTATATAATTCAATCATATCTCCCCGGTGTCGTCTGTATTTTAGAGTTGGAAGATTTAGTTTCTTTAGCCTGTCAGGGTAGCTCAGTCCCTTCAATGACGGAATCTGTCTGGTTGCCCTCCTTTGAACATTTTCGATAGTATTGATATCTTTTTCTTTGTATGGGCACCAGACACTGTTAGCATATTCAAGGTGAGGGCGTACTAATGCTTTGTACAGCAAGGTGAAATTGTCATTATTTAGGTATGTGTAGGTTCTGCGAATTATTCCCATTATCCTGTTGGCTTTATTTACCTGTTCCTGTATATGTTTTCGAAAGTTAAGTTGTCTGTCTATAAATATGCCTAGATCTTTTTCAACCTCAACAGATTCAAGTGGTATTGGGAGACCATCCTCTCCGTGTAGGTGATAGGATCTGTTTTCAACATTTTGTTTGCTTTTTATTTCCAGAACTCTACATTTGTTTGGATGGAATTTTAGTAGCCATGTAGAAGCCCAGTCGGTCATGGAGTCAAGATCATCCTGTATTATTTTACTGTCTGTTTTGTCATGGATTTCTTTATAAATCTTTGTGTCATCTGCGAATAAGTAGATTTCAGAACTGACATTTTCCGGTAGGTCATTTAAATATATAACAAACAGGATAGGGCCTATCACACTACCCTGTGGTACCCCACTGGATATATCTTGCCATGCAGAAAATTTGTTATTAATCCGGACTCTCTGTTTATGATTTTTTAAGAATTCCCTTATCCATTGGCACATTGTATCACTAAATCCATATGCCTTCAATTTGATCACGAGTCGTTCATGTGGGACCCTATCGAATGCCTTCATTAGGTCCATAAATACTACGTTTATTTCACTATTGTTGTCCAATATTTTTGTCCAGTGGTCTAAAACATTTAATAATTGCAGTGTTGTTGACCTCCCGGAAATAAAACCAAATTGTTTATTAGTGAGTAGATCATTTGACGTTATGTGCTTTAATATCTTATCCCGAATGAGCTTTTCCATGAGTTTGCAAACTACACTTGTAAGGCTTATTGGTCTGTAGTTGCCTGGGTCCTTTTAATCCCCCTTTTTAAAAATTGGTGTAACGTTTGCAAGTTTCCAATGGGTAGGTACACATCCTGAGACAAATGATTTGTTGAATATGATGTTAAGTGGTTTATGTAGTACTTCTCTTAATTCATATATGAGGCGAGGATGTACCTCATCAGGTCCAGGTGATTTAGAAATGTTTATTGATTCCATAATTTTAATTGTTTCGCTGAGGCTGAAGGTAGTGTCACTAGAGAGAGTTGTGTAGTTTCGCCTAGTAAGGTGTGGAAGCGTATTAGTATCTTCATCAATGAAAACAGTAGTATAGAAATTTGCTAATACACGCCTTGTCAATATCATTTTGTACTTTCAGGACTGTACCATTTGCCTCAACCTCAAGTTCAGGTATTCTGGAGGTGAGTTTTCTTGTACGGTTGACATGATACCAAAACCTTTTAGGATTCCTTTTTACACTTCTGGCTATTTCTTTTTCTTTTTCTCGTTTAGCATTTCTTGTGAGTGTCCTAGGTTTGTTTCGCTGGTGTGTATATTTAAGCCTGTCTTCGTCTGCTATGGTTTTCATATAGTTCGTCCAACCTCTATTTTTAGCTTTTATTAGTTTAAGGATTTCTGATGTGATAGCTGCTTTCTTTCCCTTGTTGTGTGCCTTGTATCTGGGGATATGCGCTATTTCTGCTAACTTTAGTTTGTTAGAAAAAGTGGAATACATGTCTTCAACATTTTTACCTTCTAATATTTTATCCCAGTCGAGATTTAGTTCATGTTTCATTGCCCCATAGTTCCCTTTGTCGTAGTTTAATTTTTCTATTTCAGTTGTCACTGTCTCATTTGCACATTGGAGATCACATGTGATCACAACGTGGTCACTGCTTCCCAGAGGGCTATCGTATGCAATATCTGACACAAGATTTTCATCGTTGCAGAGAATTAGATCCAGTGTATGTGGGGTGTCAGTGCCTCTAACTCTAGTGGGGTTATCGATTTTTTGAAAAAGGAAACAATCTCTTATACATTCTAGGAATCCTTCAGTACTATCTGATCCTGTCCAGGAGTCCCATTGGGTGTTTGGAAAATTGAAATCTCCACAAATGAAAATGTGTGTGTATTGCTTTGTGTTATTTGTTACTTGGCGCAGGAGGTTGTTCATTAGGTTTATATTGTTCTCGTCACCAGTGGGGCTTCTGTATATAACACCAACTAGTAAAGTTTCATTATTTTTTAGGCGTATTTTAATAAAACAATGTTCCTTAAAATTACTTTGCACATTGATTTCATCCGAATGTAGTTCCCGTTTCACAAGTATCATAACACCTCTTCCAGTTTGTTCACAGAAGTTGTTTGGGAAAGTATCGTATCCTGCGATGGACATTTCTTCTTTAGTAGGGAGAAATCGGAAATTTTTAGGAAATATCTCTGTTATCATTATAATGTCTGGTGTTTTTTTCATGGCCAAAAGCCTTGCTTTGAATTCAGGTAATTTATTAGAGAGACTATCTGCATTGGTGTACATGCACTTCAAGTGTAGCTCAGATCTCTCATGTTCTGATAGCTGAGATTGTGTGGATTTACAATATGTTCTAGGTTCTGCTTGTTTCCTTAGAGTTTTCAATTTCTTACTTTGTAATACCTGTGTGCTTTCTTTTCTGTTTGATGGCGAGATAGCTGTTGATATTGTATCATGTATATATTTGTTAGTATCCATTGCTTGTGGAACTGTACATTCATCAACCAAATTGTGGTATCTGTTATATAGATGTATAGGCTTGGTTATTTCTGCATTTGGTAAATATTTATACAGTATATTGCCTTTTTTTCTTATGCATTTATTCCTAAAAAAGGATGAGGGATTGCATTTCTACAGGTAGTGTTGGCTTGAAGGGAATCGATACGCGAGTTCAGATAGTTCATTATGTTTTCTGATAACAGTCTAACTCCATGATAATTTGGGTGAATAAAGTCTCGAAAAAGCTCTTCATTCGCTTCCCCATTAGAATACGTAAACAGTTCTGTGTTGTTCACTAGGGTTGCTTTGTGCCATTCTGCTAGAGACCTGAGCATTTCATTAAACTCATAAACTAGGTTGTTTTCATGTGTGTTTTCGGGGCATGGCAGCAGGGATGATACATACACTTGAGTGTTTGGAGCTAGTGATTTGGCTCTTTCAATGAGTGCATCATATTCATTGATCATGCTGTCTGCTTTACGCTTACCAATGCCATTACTTCCAACATGTATGATGACAATATCGTATGTATTGGGTGAGAGAAACAGTTCAAGTTTTTCCGCAATTTCACTGATTCTGGCCCCACCGTAGGATCTGACTGTGATGTCATACTCTTCTGTTGACATAAACCTACCACTAAGTTTCCTGAGTGTCGAGCTTCCAATGATTAGAACTTTCCTGGTTGTTGCAGTTTGAGTGTTGGATTGCAGGGATGGTTGTCTATTATGATTTTGGTACTCTACATTGCTATAACTGCTCTGAAAGACAGGTTTGTTATAAACTCGGCCACCCTTGTTTGCATTACTCTGGCTATTAAGCACAACCTGTCTATAGCTTCTGCTACCTGGTTTAGTATATTTGTCATCTGTATTATTTATGTAGTGATGTTGAGGAATCGGCGTGTGCCTGTTCGGTCCTGAATTACTGTGTGAAATATTGTTGAATGTTTGTCTATTTTGGAAAGTGTTGTCCCTGTGTCCCCGCAGATGATTGGTATGCGGTGGTGCACTTTGGGCTTGAATATTACCTATAGGTTCATAGTTTGTGTGAAATGAACATTGGTTTTCTTCAATGGATGGCAATGTTAAGTCTAATTGGTGACAGTTGTTTACCAATGCCAGACTGGTTTGGACCAGTTTATCTTGTGTTGTCCTGATATTATCATTGACACTTGAATGGTTAGGTTTGACTTGGGGTGCACATGCCATCGCTGAGGGTCGGTTGATGTCTATGTCAATGACATTAGTACCTAATCTCTGTCTAGAATTTACAGAATATTGTGATGACATATCATTCGGTGCCTGCAAGGTTTGGAATTCTTTTCTGAGCTGTCTAAGGTCTTCCTTGAGCATTTTCATTTCATTAATGACAGCACCTAAAGTCTCAGTTTTGTGTTTTATTCCACCAATCTCATCATCCTTATTAACAGCACCTGCATCTGTGAGTCTACTCTGTTGTTGTAGCTCATCAGAATTAGTAGATGTCAATTTGTGGCTCCTATTGCTTGTTGCAATATCACTTATTTGGGCTTGGGTCCACTCTAGCTGAACACTGCTTTCCTTAACTGGCTTGGCTGGGTACTCACAATTGAATGTTGTAGTGCACCATGCAAGAAAGTCTTTAATGTGTTTGGAGACTTGGCAACAGTCTTGACATGTATATTTACGCTTGGTGGATGCTAGGGTCGAGAGCATGTAAGGTGGGAGGTCTGTACACATAATGCACCCAATATTTACAGATGTCGCATTTTATCATGTACTCAGATTCTGGTTTACCACATTTACATTTTGCTTTGGGCCTAGCACCTCCATTTGTATCTGCAATAGTTGTGTCCTCTGTAATGGTGTTTGTAGTAGTTGTTGGTGTGGCTTCAACATGATTGTGTGTAGCAGTTGTAGGTGGTGTAATATTTGTGGTTGTAACGGTAATGGGTGTGACTTCAACATCAGTTTTCGTAGTAGTAGCTTTCTGTATGATATCGGAGAGAATGACAGTATTGTCCGATTCACTAATGGTCATTGTACCCATAGAAGTTGTTATTGATGTGATAGATTTGTTCTGCCTTCTCGTTCCTTGATCTTGGCTGGCGAGGGTGGCAGAACGGGAATTGTGTTTAGGTTTGTGTTTTTAGCTGCTTCAGAAGCTTTTTCCTTTCTGAACGTTTCTCTTCTTTCTTCTACCCGTATGGTATTGCATTCTTTGCACAACCATAAGTCACTGACACAAAAAGTAGTGGGCTTGCCAGCTGTTTGACAGCCGTTGCATGCAGGCATATTGGCAACTTACACCTTGATGTTCACTTTAGAAACGTACAACAAATGAATAGTGTGTTAGTGACATGTCAGTTTAGTGTCTGTATTATGGTGATTTGTTGTTTAGTGTTGTGTTGCCTATAGATGATTTGTTTATTTTATTTTATGGCTAATTTATTTATTTTTGATTATTTTTTAATTATTTTTTTAATTATTTTTTTAATTACTGTTTTCATTATTATTAATTAGGGTAGAATGCACTTTAGTGGGCGCAGAAACCTCGCGAGATTTTATGTCAATCTCGCGAGACTTCCGTTGCTACGGAAGATGACGTCATAATTAATTCACCCATAAAGTGATGACGTCATTTTCGATTATTATTATTATTATTATTATTATTATTATTATTATTATTACTATTATAGGGATTCCCTGATAAATTTATGGGGATTTTTATTTTTACAAGAATACATACCTAATCAAAATCATCGTAAGAGTGATCCAAAGAAATAGGCTTTTGCGTCAGAATTCGTTAGAATGATTCACTGTTTGATGTTGGTAACCTATTGATGAAAGAGATGAATAAGCCTTCCAACAGTCTGAGATTATTGTTGTCCCAGGAAGAATATGTTTCTTGATGATAGGAATGAGTGTATTCGCTGAGCGGTCATCAACAACAACAAAAAAACTTCGTTTAGATTCTCGTTCAATACCGCCAAACACCCAACAACCATCAACACGACGACCACGATTATATTTCCGTTTGCCAAATTTTGACTCATCAATTTCAATCACTTTTCCCACACCCCCAATAACTTCGTTGTCTTGTTCTAATATAAAAAAAAAAACTTCACGGCAAAAATTAAACCAGTCAACAATTGTATTTGATGAACCTATTCCTAGCTGAAACTGTACATAATCATTAGGAAGTCTGTAGACCCAGTAGTAAGTGAGTTTTAGAATTTCGGACAAAGATAGATGAGATCCGCTAAACCAACTGTCACTTCTTATAGAAACTTTTTTACCACACGTTTTGTTGACACATCTCCAAATAAGCCCGTCTTTACTGGCTGATTTGTCTTTTTTCAAAGTAATGTATCCAGAAACACAATATTTACAAACGCCGCTAAAATCCTTTAATATACTTTCCTTTTGCAACCAATCTACAACATCATTATCGCATATTCTATATAAATCGTCATATTTCATCATTTTTGACATGTTGATGTTTACAAAAAAGAATGCTGTTAATTAATTATGACATCATCTTCCTTAAATATTAATTATGACGTCATTTTCCTTAAAATCGGAAGTCTGTGACGTCATAATTAAGCTTTGCCCAAAAACGTTATAATGTGGAATGCTGGTTGCGTCATAATTAGGATTTCCCCCAGAACAATGAAATGTGAGACGTCATCAATTTATGGGTGAATTAATTATGACGTCATCTTCCGTAGCAACGAAAATCTCGCGAGATCAACGTAAAATCTCGCGAGATTTCTGCGCCCACTAAAGTGCATTAGTTCCGAGATTTTTATGCGACAGAAATTTTGACGTTCCTCTGGGTTTGTATAAAACACATCTCATTCTATTGATTTGCCTTTGACAGTATGGCGTTTATTTGTCCACACAGTGGCTATGATGGCCTCACTTTGTTCAGCCAGCAATGCCAAGACAGCGACTCCATCGTAATCCCCGCATTGACTAGGCATTTATGTTTCTATCAAAAGTAAGTGTGTCGTATGGAAGCCTAGGTCTTTTTCACACTTCGGTGTGCCTAATGAAGAGGCGGGACATCCAAACTGAACTAAACTATCTGGCAATTATGTTGAATAACATCCTTTTCATCCGGTCATATTTAAGAGGTACATATGTGTACGATTATTTCCTTTCAAATCGATGTCCATCAACCCCTATTTATAACATATATCGCATTGATTAAAGAGAATACATATATTTACGGGTGATGCCATTCATTGCTCTGCACTATTTGGTTAATGTTAACGTTATTTACGCAAGGGACCTTTCCGATAACTACTCCCCGCCCACCTCTATCTAAGCTCCACCCACACTTCTCCGTGTTGGGATTGATCGATCCCTGAATGCCCTAACTATCAATTTGCTGAAAACCATACATGTAAGTTGTTGAATATTTTGTAACCAATTTGACTGCGTGCTACATACTACACCATACTAAACAGTGAAACAAGTACATCATTGCATAACAAGATCATGGAGGCTCATGAAAATGACAAGGAGACATTTTTGATGTTGATAGCAAAGCAGCGCATAACTCGTCAAAGAGGGATGCATCGGCTAATTATTGATGGTGAAATATGCAATGATGATGCTGGCATCTTGAGCGGATTCAAGAACCATTTTGGTTCACTCGCTGGACTTCATGGAAATGGTGGATTTTCCCCGTTAACTTCAGCACATGTATCATTGTATGGAAAGTCTACTGTCTTCCAAGATTACTGTTTGGTCTAGAGGTCATTCAGATGACAAGTCACAAAGGCTGAGATTAGTGCATTGGAACTATTCCAACTCAATTCTTAAACAATTAGTCCCGTCCAAAGAATACAACATTATCAGCAACACATGCTTACTAGGAATAAAACCCATCCAAGCAGAGCTAGACTCCAGAAAACTAAAACTACTAGGAAACATCCTCAGAAATGACGATACTGTAGAATTCCAGATAGCAGCCAGACAACTTGCTGTAAAGAATATTAAGAGCAATAGTTGGTTTATGAAATACCAAGAAACGCTTCATATGTATCAGCTCCCACGTGTCTATCAACTAATTAACAGCATGCCTGCAAAGTTAGCGTGGAAGGCGCAAGTAGAGAAGCACATCAACTGTGCTGTACACAACGTCTGGAAAGAAGACTGTCATGAAGACATAACAAAATACTTAAATGTCAATGTATGCACTGTAAACAACATTCACCACTGTTGGAACTCACTTGACAACACAACCAGGGATGTTAGACAAGCAGTAATAAAGGCAAAGATTCTGACTGGCTCACATCTTGCAAGCAAATCGTGCCCGTTTCAATCAATATGTTGTCTCTGGCAAGCGTTTACTTTGCCATTCAGCACCTGAGGACAGGAATCACTTCATTACAATATGTACAGCATTGGAGGAGTCAAGAAAACCATATTTGACGAGTATTCTCACCACCATGTACCTAGAAACTGACCCAGTCATCATCAACACGTTATTAGCTGATCCCAAAAACACAACTCAGCTGATACTTGATCATACAATGATGATATCCAGATTGAACATTAAGCTGTCCCCAGAAAATTCTCTCAAAATTGCGAAAACTACACGTTTTCTCTGCTATGCCTTGCACCTCAAACGTACACAATTGATTGAGGCAATTATTTCTGTATAAATACCTTGATGAACACTAATCAAAGTAAATCAGACAGAATCTAAAATTTACCTATTCTTCTGCAAGTTATAAATGTTACTAACAGAACTTTCTTATTAATGTGTGAATGAAAACCTCTGCAATCAATTTGACATTAATTAATTTAATCCTACTCAGTCAGAGCAAATTTCGTGTATTCATGTGTATTTAAGACTGTTATATAGACATTTTGAAGAATCGTATAGTACATTTAAAGCTAATTTTTCATCACGCTTGGAGGGCATTCTTGTAAATCCAGTCCACAATATTCACAACAATGTGTCTGCCATTGTGAGTGATATCCACCAGCATTATTGCATCTTTTACCGAGGCCTACACCATTAAATAGTTGCGCCAGTCCAATGACGTTATAAAATTTGTACCGACGTATCGCGGTGCTCCTCGCTATTTGGGGAAATACAAACAAGTTCATAGTAACTATGACATCATAATGAAATATTGTCGCTAGAATTTTTTAATCGCGTTATCCAGACATAAGCTACAAAAAATGGGAATTAATGCACGTTTGCAAGTAAATACATGAATGTACATTTCATCCGGGTCCGAATGGCGTGGTAACCGGCCTTAGATTTCCTGCTATCAGCATACAGCATTGACAACAACGACTTTCCATGGCCATCAGTGTTAAAAATAATATGAGACAGTCAACCAAACCTCATGTTACATTAGCAGACGTGCAAATAAAATAAATACAGCTTTTACGTGGCCTGCTTCATACTATTTAATCGTTTTACATTCTGAAGTAAATGTACGCTATTTCGTGATAACAGTGTCACAAAAATTTTGGACATTGAAAATGTGCAGTAGGTTGTCCCCTAAAACAACTAGGGGAACATACGCATAATGAAGAACCGTATCCCATAATGCAACGGGGGGCCCATGAAGAAACCACAAAAGCTATATCATAAGCCGAAACCGGAACTAACAAAAAGCTCGCGACCCGAAACGAAGATTTCTCAGTCGCATGGTATATATATTTTAGCTTGGTTCCCTGTCTCATTTTCTGCTGATTTTTCCTCATTATACGTATGTACATGTTATCTATATACGCTCATTTCGTACACGATGGCTTCACGCGAAGCTATCGCTCACTGCGTTCGCTAATATGAAAATAGGCGTTGCCTGTAAGCGAACGCAGACACCATTTATTGCTTAAATAAATGGGACGAATTTGTATAGGGGCGAAATGTCCTAAATACGTATGCCCATGTATAGTACATTCGAAGCTAATTTTTAATCATGCGTGAAGGGCATTCTGGTAAATCCAGTCCACGATATTCACAACAATGCGTCTGCCCATTGCCAGTGATATCTGCCAGCATTATTAGCTCACCTGGCCAGAATGGCCAAGTGAGCTTATGCCATGGCGACTGTCCGGCGTCCGTCCGTCTGTCCGTCCATAGTTACTATGGTAATCTCCTCATTTTCTGGGTCCTACAGTTGACTATGAAATTGTTCTATCTTTATGCATTTTCTCCTGAAAATGTCTTAGTCTATTTGACTTTTTCAGGACAAAATGGGTAAAAATAGAACAATTTCACAGCCAACCGAAAACCTATATTTTTCTCCAGAAATGCAGGAGATGGCCTCTGAGAGCATCTAGATTTGACAATTTTACGGGGAACACCCCCGGACCCCCCCCCCCCCCCCCAGTCAGGTTAGTCAACTTCCGCTTTTTTGTCAGATCGAATTGACTCCTTATTTCAGACCCTGTGGCATCATAATCAACTACATCATGTGTATGCTGACATCATAATCCACTACATCATGTGTATGCTGACATCATGAATGACTCAATTTGGTTCATCTCTAACCCTTAAGTCGGACACTAACCATTAAGTCGGACACTATGTATGTCTTTGCCGTTTATTAAACATTCTGTTGAATATTTTGAGGCTAATTTGACTGGGCGCTGTTGCTGCCTTGGGCAGTCAGGAACATTTATGTCTATCAGTTGTACAAATTGTGTACTATTTGATAAACATTCTGTTGAATATTTTGAAACAAAATTGACTGGCTATTGTTGCTGCCATTGGAAGCAACAGTACCCAGTCAAATTAGTTTGAAAACATTCAACAACTTAATTGTAGTTTTCTGAAAATTGAGATTCTTGGAGTTCAGGGTTCGATCGATCCCAACACGGACAAAGTGTGTGTGGAGCCGAGCTAGAGATGGGTGTGCCATAGCTAAAAGTGGGTTCATCCATTGCCACATGGCAAGAGCGACTAAATGAGTTTGAAACTTTAAAACAATATGGCTGCATATACAGTTTTTAACCATTTCACACTCATATCAGCCAAAAATGTCTTCTGCATTCCTCTCGAGAAATAGACCAAGAGAAGACTATATAATTTGACAATTTACCACTGGAATGACGGGCTCGTTAACCGAGCCAGTCATTCCAGTGGTAATTTTTCAAAAATAATCTCTTGCCCTGCAAATAGACATTTTCGATGAGAAAATTGAAATTTTCTTGAAGAAATTCGATCGTTAAAAGGTTAATAATAATTTTAATTCCAGATGGCGCCCGCAAAGCGAAAAGGAGGAGAGAAGAAAAAGTCGCCTATGAATGATGTGATCACAAAAGAATGTACGATTAATGTACATAAACTGATACATGGAATGTGAGTTGGACCAGTGATGAAGATTAGCAGGGGCCCAGTAACCCATGGTTACTTTATTTTAGGCTGGGATACCAAAATTTCAAACTTACTAGCCCACGTGGCAACCAAAGTTTTTCCCTTCATATTTAAAGATTGTAAAAAAAGAATCGTTTTATAATATAATACTGACAACTCTATTGCAGATTGCGCCATTCTCATTAACCCTTTCACATATTAAAAGGGTTATTTTTTATGTATAGCGTATTTTGTTAAATATTTTGAAATGAAAATGATTGCTGTGAATACACCCTACGTGCATGCTTACGCTCCCCGAGCTGGAGGACAAATGACTATTTGCACGTGCAAGCAGGTTAGTTTTGTTTGAGAAATCCTGGCTTGTGCAGACTAAACGAATATGGCGTCCAATAGTTCCAACGATTATGGAGTCAGGGCATTGCATGCTGGGTAGCATTGCACACTGGGTAGCATTGCATAATGAGTAAATTTAACAGGCATCTCATATCTCGTGCAACGGTGTCTATATTTAATGGAAGACGAGAGCTTTAAGTACATTGCTTTCAAGCTAAACCATTTCACCGATAAATTACATATATCTCAGTTTTACGAAAACCCCCAGATAATCTGTTGAATATTTTGAAATGAATATGACTGGAACTCATTGCAGCCTAAGGCAGCAATGGCTTCCAGCCATTTTCATTTCAACATGTTTCAATGGAACACGAGAACTTTAACACAATCTAAATTATTACTGTAAATCCTGAATTATTGTATCCTGTTTTTCTAATTTGGTACCCTGTGTTCGGACAGCGCATAATTATAAGATTGCGTCCTTGAGGAATTGACTGTACCCCTACATTTTGCTTTTAGGAGCCCAGGTGGCTACATGGTTAAAATTTAAAAGGCCAAAGCTCTGGCACTGTATAAACTGGGTATTTATAATAATGTACCAAGGACATGTCAAGGCTTTTCAAAGTATTAGCCAAATTTATACTTTTTAATGGTCAAATTTCAAATACAGTAACCAGATGTTAGCTGTTTATGATCAGGATTTGCCATGAAATAGATATTTGCTTGGTCTTCATTTCCACGATACAGGAGAAGACTATGTTTGAAAATTTACCACTGAACTAGCCAGCTCTTTTAAAAAGTTGGTACATTTTCAAAAATACTTTTTACGTTCTAGATCGACATTCCTCTGAAAGAAAAATGTAGAGGCCCATTCTGGTTGACTTGACAATTAAAGCTAACCTAACACTAACATTTTAACCCTCAAATTTGTTCACGGAAATTTAAATTTTTTCATAGAAAATGTCCATTTGCCGACTAAGAGAAGACTATTTTCGAGAAATTTATGACTAATGACTGGCTCGTTAATGACAAGACCAGTGCAGAAGCCGGTTTTTGGTGTTTTTTTGCTAATACGAGTGGTTTGCTTTTTTTGCTAATGCAAGTGGTTTGTTTTTGTTTTTTGCTAATACGAGTGGGTGTTTTTTTTGCTAATACGAGTGGCGTTTTTTTTGGTGCTAATACGAGGTTTTTTTTGGGTTTTTTGCTAATACGAGTGTTTTTTATTTTTGCTTTTTTAAAGTTACAACAATTCATCAGTTTCAGTGGAATACTACAGACTAGATACATGACTGTGTTTAATATTAAACTTGTAGGTCTCCAACAGTAAAATCAGTTTCAAAATATTTAGCACTTAAATTATGACTTGTGCAGTGGTATCGAGGAATGCCCATTTGCAGGCAATCCCAGTGATACGGTTTATAAATGATGGTTTCTTGATCTGAAATCATGGGCATTGATTATACATTAAAAGGAAATTTAATTTAGATTTTACTTTCTAATTTGATCATTTTAGCCTGATAAATGGTCAACAGTACTTTACAAAGTGACCTGAGTCCTTGAACTGAATTCAATTGTCTAGCACATCTACATGGCTAATAAAAATACGTAAACAGGGTTTTGCCGAGCCAGTTGCTTAGTGAGGTCAAATGGCCCTTCCCTCTAGAAAACATGTCATTTTGTCAAATATGGGGCCAATTACATATATACGTAAGTTAGCTATGACCTTAAATCCTGTGAGCCATTTACCCATGTGTGAAGGTAATGATGGGACATTGTGAATTTTATAGTGCTAAATGGTGCAAGGACCCTGCCTCGGCAGAACCCTGCTTAAGTATTGTACATGTGTATTTATGTGTCTGTGCAATCTACTTGTTGTAGTGGATTCAAGAAGAGGGCGCCTCGAGCGATCACTGCTATTAGGAGGTTTGCAGAGAAGATGATGGGCACGCCAGACGTGAGGATAGATACACGCCTCAATAAGCACGTGTGGTCTCAAGGTGTTAGGTAAGAATGGAACTTCTAGTTTTTGCCCAGCCCACCTTGCTATGCTCCACCCACACCTCGCTCGTGTTGGGAACGATCGATCCCTGAACTCCCTGACTATCAATTTACAGAAAATTATGCAGATAAGCTGTTAAATATTGGCAGCAACAGCGCCCAGTCAAATTAGTTTCAAAATATTCAACAGAATCTTTATTAAATGTCTTGTGAGGACTTGAGATTGATAACGAATTTCAATTAATTTTATGATCTATTACACTATTTAAATACAATAGCCTCACTTTGGAGTGGGAGAAAATATGTTAGACAGCCCAATAACGAGATTAAATGACACCTCGGTCTACAACAAGTCACTGCTCGCTATGATGTCACACCGGGTACAGTGCTGTGAGCTGGGTCAATATTTGTTGCTGCCATATGCAATAACAAATTTCATTCAACTTGTTTCCAAAATAATAAAATGCTTTCATTGTAAAAATATGCATACATATTTGTTCCTCCCTCTAATCCCTTTCAACCATGCAGGTCAGATAACAAAAATTAATTTTATTGTAAGAAATAATTGGTTGAGTGCTTTGAAACTAATTTGACTGAAAGCCTTGTTGTCATAGGTAACAGCATTTTTCAGTGAAACTATTTTCAAAATGTTCAACACTTTTTCTTAGACAGTTGACTTTCTATGATACGATAATCCACCATCTACCATGGGGCAATATAACAGTGTGTCAACCATTTTGGTATAGCGGACACATTTATAAAGGCTGTGGAATGAAACTAGTGTACTGGAAAAACCTGTTGAATATTTTGAAATCAATTGACTTTATCAATGGCGTTGTCCTTTCAGTTTTATCAGCACACTTATGTGAATTGACCGTAGCTAGAGTATAATTGCTGAGCAATGATGCCCTAAGCTGGCCTAATCAATAGCATATAAAGAAAAGAACAGGACATGCTGTTAACACATACTGTGGCAGATTTTTACATTCTTTACAACATTTGGTGTTTTAATCCTTTTAACCCTTTAACACTAAAGCTGGACAAAATGGCTTTTGTAGTGGTGTTGAGAAATGTCCATTTCCAGACAAATAAAATATTATTTTAGAAAATTTCCCATTAGAATGACTGGTTCAATAACCAAGCCAGTCATTCCAGTGGTAAATTTTCCAAATTAATCTTAAATTTGTCTGGAAATGGACATTTACTATGAGAAAACTAAAATTTTTAAAGACATTTGAGCTTTAGAAGGTAAGTAAATTAATTCTATAATAATTTAGTAAACAGCCTGTTTCTAAAGTAGCTTAATGTAAAAGCTGTATAAGATTTTGATTGAAGCTTCTTGCTGCCTGATATACCAATAACATTCAGTCAGATTATCATTGTTAACAAGCATATTTTTAGAATAATAGCATGTAATAAATATCACATGCATGTATAGAATGGGTTAACCCTTTAATTGCCTAGATTGGTCAAGAAAATCTAATCTTTGGCCCAGCAATTCTATTTTGCAGGCTACAAGATTAATATTTGAAAATTTACAACTGAAATGACTGGCAAATTAAAAAAATAAATATCACTGATGCTTGGAAATAAAGTTGCTGGCCATGGCATCAACATCTTCCAGTAAAATTAGCTTCAATGTACTCAACAGGTTACGTGAATGATTACATTGATATTGGGATGTTGGAGTGGCACATGTATAAGAGTAGCTATGCCGCAAATGAAGAAAGTCATAATGAATTTGTTACAAAAGTTTGAAAAGTAACTGAAATGTCAGTTACTTTTAGTGTGTAACTGGTTACATTTCAGTTACTGTAACTAAAAAAAATTTTCGGTTGCAAGTTACTTCAGTTACATGAAAAATGTAACTAAGTTACAGTCAGTTACGGTTACAAGTTAGTTACCCCAGCCCTGGTCGTCATAGAATCAACTGCCTCTTCATAGATCTGCTACAAGCTGGATTATATGACCGGATTTCATCAAATGAATGAAGTCTTGATTGCTATCAACAAGGTCATGTGATAGCTATCATCCAATGAGGTTGTCATTGTGCTTAATGACCTACTCAGTGGCATTGGGTATTGGCTTAACCCTCTTCTTGCCGCATTCTGAGATATAGCATTCAAGTGAATTACTATGGATCTCATCATTAGAGAGAATATGGAGTCACTGTAACCACAATACCCGGCAGACATTGGCTGTAAAAAATTCATCCTACTACGCTTCCCTTCAGAGAAGGAAAGAGCAATAATACAAGGAGGTAGGTATATGTAATTAGTAAAACATAAGACCAGACCCTACAGGTCATCTGGTCATTTTATACCCCGCCCAAAAAATCAGATCTTTTTGAACCTTCATAGGATGATTGGACTATGTCGTAGGGCGAAATCTATCAAAATTGACGTCGTTCCGACTTCCCCGGCATGCCAGATGGCCAACAGCCACCGGCAGCCATCTTGAAAATTGGTTTCCGGATAATAACTCTGTTGCCGTTTATAGGATCGCTTTGAAACTTTATAAGGTGGTTGGACTAGGTCTGGAGAAGAAACTTAAATTGAAATCAACGATAATCCAAAATTCAAGATGGCTGCTAGCCAAGGGAGGCCATCTTGTATATTGGTTTCGGAGCAATAATTCCAATTCTGTTTAGTGGATTGCTTTGATAGTCAGGGAGTTGGAGATCGATCGATCCTAACACAAATGTTGTATGGGTGGAGCTTAGCTATAGATGGGCGGGGCATCGCTAAGGCTGGAAAGGTCCATTGTGAGCTCAGGATTTCAAATATTCTAAAATTGCTCTCTCCGCCACTGCAATTGCTCTGGACTGATTTATTTTATATGCACATGTTTATAGTTTACTATCACTACGTAGCAATTGCCATAATGATAGATTATGATGTACATGTATATTATTCTTTCTGCAGGCATGTTCCATACCGGCTGCGTGTGCGATTAGCGCGTAAGAGGAATGAAGATGAGGACTCATCTAACAAGCTCTACACATTAGTAACATTTGTACCATGTGCAAAATTTAAAGGTACATGTATATATATATATGTGTGCATAATAATTAATTACATAACGTTGTATATGAATTTCTTTTTGCCAACTTGGCTATTAAAGGGGTAATAGTAAAGAAAATTAAAGTTGTTATTACACCACAAAAACATCCATTACCGTTCAATCACTACTTGCTAAATCAATTATCTGCATTTAGCTATCAGAATAACATTTTTATGCCTGCAAACACACCTCCCCATGCCTATTCCTATTAATATGGACCCTTAACCAGGCTAATGGTTAAGTCCATCTCCAGCATAATGATAGATATAGAGTGGCACCAGTGTATAATCCCTCATAGTGACGCTTGTCACTAAGCGCGCTCGCGCATGCACACTGGAGCCCAAATAGGAAACATTCACTTTTCAATTATTCTGCAAGCAGAACTACTGCTAAAATATTCTCTAAGAGTTTTTATGCTTTGCGCCATGTCAGCTACACTGTTGTCTTCTATATTACCAAGGAATATGCCTAATATGAATTCAATCCTCCCTAAGTTTTGTTTAGGAAGTTTATTAGGGGTTATATTGTATTTTATAACTATGTTCATATTGTTACCGGTCTTCGTGAAAGATCGAATTTTCGTGCCGTGGTAACCTAATTACTATGCCTATATCATCATCATCATTATCTAGCGTTCGACCAAGAGCCCTTATCAATTTACTTCTAGTGCATTATTAAGATTTTCATTTATTCCTATGCAAGTTTGTTTTCTTGTCGGTAGGGATTTTGATTTCTAATTTGAACTTTTTGCCTTTTTTAGAAGTGCGTTTTATGTTTCTAGTCTCCTTTTTACGATTTTCTAAGCGGTAGCTATCATTGTTACGCTTTTTTCGTTTTACGAGTCTGGTAAATCGTCAGATAGGATTTAATGTACGTCATCGATTTGTGATCGCCATCAATGTCTGTGTGAAATGTCCTTTTTTGTACCCTCCTACCGGTCGTTACGGAGGGGGAAATCTCTTCGCCGAATTCAGATGCCGTATTTGTTCTATTGCGAGATTTAAGTCATTCGCGTCGGCCTTGATTAATTCTCTAGACAAATGGATATCTGCTGATTTAAGGAAACTAAGAAACGGGATGTTTCTTCCAGTTCTGACGATAGCCCGAGGACTAGCGGGCGTTCCCGCAAATGGCGGAAACCGATCCCTCTAATCTATGCAGGTTAATAAGTTTCCTTAGCAAAAGTCTAGAGCGACCAAGCTCTCGAAGGTGGGCTCGTGTAGTGCACCGGGTCAAACCCACTTAAGACTTGAGCGTGACGGGCATAACCCACAAGCAGTGGTGGCGGAGGCTGAGGCTGACGTTAGGCTTGCACGATATTGTCCTAGAATGTATCGCGATATATCGTTGTGAGAAAATCACGATATTTCGATATATCGTATAGCCTATTTTTTGGTATATGAATTCACGGGGTGAATTGGTCTTGAGTTGAGTTGGACTGTACGGTTTGGCTTATGTAGACATATCGGTTGCACTATGAGTTTTCATATCTGTTTTAACCAAATATGACTTCTAATTGGTAAATTTCAACAAAAACTTTAAATCCAGTCGCCAAGATGCTTAAAAAGCGTTAATGTTAATAACACGGAAATAGGACACAATTTCCTGGTCTAAATTTTTAACGCCTTACACCTTGGCTTGATGTATAACCCTGTCCATCATTGCGGGAGTGAAATTATTACATTGGACAACCTAACTATTGTGTACTCTGTTATAATCATCGTTTATTACACCAAAAATTTCATGTGGTCTTTGTGAAAATGTACAAATCATGTGATATTAGGAATGCGCTTTAGATCGATAGATATCTAATGTTTAGATTGGATCCGCATTTACCGACTACCCGTTTACTAATAATAGTTAGCCTTCAGAAACATTTCGGATAGTTCACCATGCAGGCTAAAGCGTGTATACCGTCTCATTTAGCTACCACATTTGTGAACGCACTACCGCACTACGAGCAAGCAATATCACGTGATTTATATATTATCGCGACGCCATTTATAGTCAAATTTAGGATTAATTTAGATTTTATAAACCATGCTAATTAAAAAATATACAATATTTATACCGTCCCAGGTAATAATTTCACTCACACGATCATGGTTTGAGGTATATGGTACGGCGGCAAGAAACTGTACCGGTAAATTGCGTTCAATTTTCGTATTATTGTCCATCTTTTAAAACAATTTTAAAGAATGAACTTCCAACTTGTTCTTGACCTATTCCTAATATAAGCCCATCCCTCTCGAAAAGATGTTGGTTTGGAAATAAATTGAACAGCTTGCCGTAATAGAAGGCTACGCTACAAACACATAACAAATAGGCAGAATACGGCGTGATAGTAAAATTTTCGCGATATTTCGATTTTTTCAAACTCATCGTAAAAAATTGTGGCTGGAAAAAAAAATCGCGATTTTCGATAATATCGGATAATCGTGCAAGCCTAGCTGACGTCCATAAGGCTAGTCCTTATGATTATGCCAATTTTCAATTTTCCGGTCGTCAAGAAAGAAACCTGCTAATGGGGGAAACCGTTCCCTCTAACCTCGATGCAAGTTAATAAGTTTCTTTAGCAAAGTCTAGAGCGACCAAGCTCTCGAAGGTGCGCTCGTGTAGTGCACCGGGTCAAACCCACCTAAGACTTGAGGGCGAAGGGCATAACCCACAAGCAGTGGTGGCTGAGGCGGGGGCTGACGTCCATAAGGCTAGACCTTATGCTAATGCCAATTTTTTGTTTATACCGGTCGTCAAGGTATTTTGTAGATCGCCCATTGCCAAGAATCCTAGTCTTGCTAGTTCTTCCGGTTCCGTTGTGGTGGTCTCGGGTCCTCTGGATTCGGGTTTACTTCCTTTTTTCGCTTCCGCTCCATCAGATTCCGTTTTAATTTCCGGTTTAGCAAGACATCCGGGTCGTCAGGATCTGGGTCTTTCTTCGGTTGCGTCCGTTTCCGGTATGACTTCCTTTTTTGTAGGACATCCGGGTCTTCAAGATCTGGTTCCTAGTTCCGTTTCCGGTTTCATGAGTGCTTCCGGAAGAATGCATATCCGGGTCCCGGCATTGCATTGTTCATCAATTCCCAGTTCCAGTTTTTCAGCTTCCTCTTCCAGTTATTCTGTACATCCGGGTTGTAGGATCTTGATCAGTTTCCGGTAGTCTACTTCCGGTTTTATGCATTTCCATTTCCTTTTTTCCACATCCGGATTTCGTACAGCCCGGGATAGGGTCATTTCCAGTTTTACCCAGCATTGCATTGTTCATCCATTTCCGGTTTTTCAGCTTCCTCTTCCGGTAATTCTGTACATCCGGGTTGTAGGATTTTGATCAGTTTCCGGTAGTATACTTCCGGTTTATGCATTTCCGTTTCCTTTTTTCCATATCCGCTTTCCTAGAATCTAGTCATCTTCTTGCCTAAGAATTAGTCTTATTTCCATATTTGTTTAATATTGGGAATGTTTAATGGCTGAAAATATTCATACCGAGTCATTGCCAGTCTTGTAGTCTCTCTTGGAATTGTAGTCTATTCAGACATTTATTCGTTATCAGTGACAATTTTCAACGTAATTAATGACTGGTTACCGTATGGGATTTTGCTGCAGATTATTTTATATGCGCATTTCATCAGCCGATAAGTCAGTTTGTATTCTACGCATTATTTCGAGATACGATTTTTGCTTTCATCCAACTTTAGATGGCCAGTTGTCTTCGGGCCATTCAGCCTTTTTTCGCGCTCCTTTTACCTCTTATGTCGGCAGGTTGACATATTTATTTAACCAAAGGGAGTTTATTTGTTGATGGGATAATCCTGATTCTTACGTATATCGTAGTATAATTTTGTCAGTCGCTGAAAAGAATTAGATTCAGTAAAGGTTTCATAGGATCATTATGAGTACAGGATTAATGTCTACAAGTACATTATTCGCTTAGAAAAGATAATCAATCGGATAAGGGGCAGGAAGGAGGAATATGAGTCAAATTATTCTTCTGCATTGACATAGTTTCGGTGAGTTCATTTTGTTTTCATTTTTTCCAGATTTTTGTTTGTTTACCCTTTTATAGCGTAATTTTTGCTCTATTTTGACTGGGTTGCTGCGGGCCTTCGGATGGTGGTTTCGGGGGATGGGGCTCGGGATTTGCTGGGTATTTTGGGGGCAGTTTGGCTGAGAGTTGTTGGTGATGCCACTGGCAATTTTCGGTCGGATTATTCCCGGACTATTCGGTGGGTCTTGGGTTTTTGCTCGTTGAGGTTGTTGTCTGGGGGCTGGTGGCGGGCCGGTTGGAGTGGGGTGAGGGTTGCGCTGGAGAGGGGAAGAGCGGCCGAGAATCTTTGGATTTAAGCATCCACCAACTATTTTCGGTCAAAATGTTTTCAAAATCTTTGGAAGTCCAGAGATATTACAGTTGTAATATGTCGTCTGCAAAATTCAGTATTCAAACAGTTAATATCTAGTGTCAGTGTTCAATCTTTCCTTTTATTGGGATTTCTAACACAATGTCATTTGTTATTACAAAGATGAAATTATTGATGCTAAGACTATAAATATAAGAATCAATAAATTTATTAAAATCTTTTAAGTTTTCTGCCTCTTGGCATAAATATCGAATTGTTTAGGATATCTAATTTATCAGCAAGCCGAGCGGCTAGGCAACCGTTGATGTATTCAATACAATTTTTTTATTAAATCTCCATTATTATACGATTTAAAAATTTTAAATTTAAGTTTGCCATAGTTCTCTTATCAGGACCATGTCATGTATTCTATTCATAGAATTGTGATGACGGTCATCACTAGTAAGTTTCCCGTAGTTCATGTAGATCTCAGTCACATGATTTGGCTATATCTTGACTCTAAGCACTCCCATAGACTTACTATGGGTTTTTGGTTTGTCACAATATCTGGTTAAATCTCTAAATAAAATTATCTATAATTTTTGCAGAGTCTTTAGCATTATTAATAAGTTAGGCTATACTGATATGACCCTTTTTTGTCTCCATTCATAGTAAGCGGTATTATTAAAATATCCATAATAAACGTGAGTTACCTCTTTAGTGAGGACTAAGCATTATGTTATAGCCCAGGATTTTTGGTTGGAGCATCATGGCATATGTAATCTATGTGTTTTCTATGGGCAGTCCTCTTTAGCATATAGTAAGTTTGACACTTCTTTTAAGGGTGGCCCTTATCAAAAGGGCTAGATATTCTTGGATCTAGAATCCTTCTCTGTAGTCTCTTCTTCCAAAATGGTCTTCTGTTCCTTCTTATTAGAAGCTATTAGCTTTAGAGGGGTTGTTGTTTTCTATGATTGTCAAGGAGTCTATAGAAGAGGCTATTCATTGGAACTTAGATCCAGGCTTCTGTTCATTGGTTGGATTGTCTGTTAGGCTTCTAAATCTCGATTCGTTCAGTCATTGCCATGTGGTTTTCTTTCATTTTCAGAAGGAGGAATGAGGTTTAGTCTTATGGATCGTCCTCTAGTAGATCTGTTCGCGGCCTCTGAATGCTCAGATCTTCTCTTACATGTCTCCTTTTCCGGACAGTCAAGCCCTGGTGGTGGATGCTCTGTCTCAGTAGTGGACAGGAATGTTCGCCTATGCCTTCTCTCGAACGATTTTGATTCAGTTAGTCTTGAAGAGGGTCAAGGATCAGGTTTGCGAAACTCTTTTGATAGCTCCCTTTTGGCCAAAGAGGATTTGGTTTTTAGACCTTCTAGATTTTCTGGTAGATTTCCCTCCTCTTCTTCCAGTATCCCAGGATCTTCTATCTCAAGTAAGAGGTCTTTGTGTGCATCCAAATCTAATAAATTTTAGTCTGTGTGTCTGGAGAATCTCGAGTCTGAGGTCCTCGAGAATAAGGTTTCTTCTGATCTCAGGAAATTATTGACTGCCAGAAGGGATTTGACCCGTCGAGTTTACAAGGGTCGACTTAAAATTTTTGGTGAATGATGTTCAGACCAAGGTTTCGTGCCCGATTCTGTTTCTATACCCAAAGTATTAGATTTTTTATCTTATCCGTTTGATTATTTTCATTTGTCAGTTATTACGGTCAGGGAGTATAGATTTTCTCTGGCGTCATCCCTTCCTTGTCTTCTGTATGCCGATGTCAAGGATACTAAGACTCTTAATAGCTTTATTAGAGGTCTAAGTAATATTCGTCCTCCGATTGCTAAGCATTTACCTTCCTGGAGTTTGGCTTTGGTTCTTCAAGTTTTGGCAGGTCGCCATTTTGAACCTATTTCTTCTACCAGTATTAAGTTTTGTTTTGTTTTTAACTTTCAAAGCTGTTTTTCTTGTTGCTACAGCCTCTGCTAGAAGGCGTTCAAGAGATTCATGCTCTTTCTGCTGAAAAGGAGAGATTTATAGTTTCAGGAGACGGCTTGGTTTTATATCCCAGAAGGAATTTTTTATCTAAAACTCAAACTAACCGCTATCCTGCTAGTCCGATCATTTTAAAATCTTTTTTGTCTTTCGCCATCCGAGAAATTTTGGTGTCCTGTTAGGGCATTAGGAACCTTCAATCAGCGATCAGATTTTATAAGAGTCGATCCATCTCATTTATGGTTTTCCTACGCGGAAGAGTTATCTAAGCCGGTCTCAAATTCTTCGATTGTCAGATGGATTTGTGAGACAATAATTAAGCTTTGTTATGAGATAGCCTCACCGGATCAAATTAATCTCTCCCTTATTAAAGCCGATGACGTTAGAGGTATGGCTACTTCTTCGCTCTTTTTGAGGGTTCGTCTTTAGATGAGGTCATGCAGGTGGCAGGATGGAAATCTGAATTCACCGTTACATCCTTTTTTCTCAAAGACCAGAGTGCAGCAGCTTCCTTCTTTCGTAACATTTCCACTTTTAACTAAAAAAGCCGAAGACTATTTACCAAGCACTTCCCACCATTTTCATTAGGACTGCATCTGTGAGAAATGGTGAGAGTCTTCTTTTGGTTTTTTATTTATTTCTGTAAGTTCAAGTTTTCCTTATTTACTAATCACGGTGTGATTGAGCTAAATGCACTATTATGTTATGTTATTAACATTTGGATAAGATTGGTTAATTTTTATCCTTGTTTGTTGATTTTCAAATCTCCTCCCAGCTAATGTTTAAATGGGGCACTGACCAAATCTACGGGTTTAGCAAGTAGTGATTGAACGGTAATGGATGTTTTTGTGGTGTAATAACAAACCCCCCCCCCCCTTGTGGGTTGGTCTGTTGTTTTATTAACCACTATAAAAACATACTTACCATTCAATCACTACGACCCGGCCTCAACCACCCCGCGTGGTAAGATTTGAGAATTGGACTTTAATATTTAGCACTTAAATTTAGAAAAGTGAATCTGTTTCCTATTTGGGCTCCAATGCGCGAGCGCGCTTAGTGACAAGTGTCACTATGAGGGATTATAGACTGGTGCCACTATATCTGTCATTATGCTGGAGATGGACTTAACCATTAGCCTGGTTAAGGGTCCATATTAATAGGAATAGACATGGGGAGGTGTTTGCAGGCATAAAAATGTTATTCTGATAGCTAAATGCAGATAATTGATTTAGCAAGTAGTGATTGAATGGTAAGTATGTTTTTATAGTGGTTAATAAAGCAACAGACCAACCCACACGGGGGTGGGGGGGGGTGTCTGTGGTTGTTTTTTTACTTACCCAGTGTCTATCTGCAGGCCGAGAGAAAAGTATTTTTGAAAATTTACCACTAGAATAACTGGCCAACCGAGCCAGTCATTCTAATGGTGAATATTAAAAAATACTCTAGGCCTTTCAAATAGCCTGAAGACCATTGCAAAGTTGTTTTTGTTCAGTTTAACCATTAAAGGGTTAAGTTGATAGAAGAGTGGTTAAAGGAAACGTCATCTCATCTTAGACTTTACATTCAGTGCCACACATTAACTATGCATGCTACCTTTAGCTTCTTCTCATGCCTTCAAAGAATAACCCTTTAACCTTTGCATTTATTAGCTCACCTGGCCTGAAATGCCAAGTGAGCTTATGTCGTGGCGACCGTCCGTCCGTCCGTCAACTTTTCCTTTAAATGACTTTCTCAAGAACCGCTGGGCCAGTTTCAATTATATTTGGCAGGAAGCATCCTTAGGGCATGGGGATCCAAGTTTGTTCAAATGAAGCCGATCGGTTAATTAGGCTGGTGGCCATCTTGGATTTTGGCCGATTTTTAGAAACATCTTTAAAAATCTCCGAAACCGCTTGAGGGATTGAAGGAAACCTCATGAAATATGATCTAGGGCAAGAGCTCAACCAAATTTGTTCAAGGGAACTTAATTGGTCAAATAGTTAAGCAGCTATCTTGGTTGACCTAGTTTTAGCGAAAATTTGGCAGATGTGATAAGGGACTAAGGGCCAGTAAAGTTGTTCAAGAGAAGTTGATGAGTCAAAAAACATGGCCGCCGTGGTCCAATCAAAATATAGCATGTTTCGCGGCCATATTGGATTTTTTTATTTGATGGATTTTGAGGCCGAAATTAGTTTTATATAGGTTTTTGGGTATTCTGATCTCAAATATACAATTTTTGAAACTGTCGGATAAACGGTTTGGTGGCCATCTTGGATCATTTTCCCCCCAAAAGTTCCCATACTAAAGCAATGGGAAATAAAAAATATCTTCTCAAGAACTGCTGGGCCGATTTCAATTATATTTGACATGAAGCATCCTTAAGGCATAGAGTATCAAGTTTGTTCAAACGAACCCGATCGGTCAATTTGGCCGGCGACCATCTTGGATTTCGGTCGATTTTTAGAAATGTTTTTAAAAATCTCCCAAATCATTTGAGGGATCGATTCAAAGCTCAGGAAATATGATCTAGGGTAAGCGCTGAATCAAGTTTGTTCAAGGAACTTGATTGACCAAATGGTTCAGCGGCCATCTTGGATGACCTAGTTTTCACAAAAACGACTTCCCCAGAACCGCTGAAGCGATCAGGCCGAAATTTGTGATGTATAATTAGCAACTAAGGGCGATTAATGTTTGTTCAAGAGAAGTTAATCCGTCAAAAAACATGGCCACGGTGGACCAATCAAAATATAGTGTTTGGCAGCCATATTGGATTTTTTTATTTGATTGATTTTGAGGCCGAAATTCGTTTTATATAGGTTTTTGGGTATTCTGATCTCAAATTTGCAATTTTCAAAACTGTCGGATAATTATCTTGGATCATGTTCCCGCCAAAAGCTCCCAGACTAAAGCAATGGGAAATTTAAAATGTCTTCTCGAGAACTGCCAGGCCGATTTCAATTATATTTGGAAGGAAGCATCCTTAGGGCATAAGGATTCAAGTTTGTTCAAATGAACCCGATCGGCCAATTTTCCAAGGGGCCATTTTGGATTTCGGCCGATTTCAGGAAATGTCTAAAAATCTCCGAAACCACTTGGGGAATCTTCATCTAGGCCAAGAGGTAAGCCAAGTTTGTTCAAGAGGACTTGAGTGACCATCTTGGATGACCTGGTTTTCATGAAAATGACTCCTGCAGAACTGCTGAAGGGATCGGGCCGAAATTTGGGCCATTAAAATTTGTTCAAGGAAAGTTGATCCATAAAAAAAACATGGGCCCCGTGGGGCAATCAAAATGTAGTGTGTTTGGCGGCCATATTGCACTTGCAAAAATGTCCACAAACTCATTTAAAATACTGCTAAACCACCCACCAACAATTTTGACAAAAATTGATGGTGCTCCAGGTGAGCGACACAGGCTCCTTGGGCCTCTTGTTCAAGAAAATTCTAATTTTCTCATAGGAAATGTCCATTTGCAGACCAAGAGAAGACTATTTGTGAAGATTTTCCACTGAAATGACTGGCTCAGTTGTCGAGTCAGTCATTCTAGTGATTAATTTTGAAAAAGTCTTGTTCTGCAAATGGACATTTCTCAAGACCATGGCTGATATGAGAGTTAAAGGGTTAATGGCGAAAAGCTAAAAGTTGATACATTTCTCCAGTCTATGCAGGTTGCCATGGTGTTATACTTTTAAACCCATCAGAAAAACAGTGTGTCTGTCTCCACATATACATTCAGTCATATAATTATAATGTACAGTTCGGAAGTGTGATGTGAAAACCAATCCTATGTGGTTTGATATTCTGAAACTAATTGGATTTAAAGCCGTTGCTACTATAGGCAGTGTCCTGTCAAATTGGTTTCGAAATATTCCATCTATTGGTTAATAGTTATTACATAATAAAGAATGTTATATCGGCACCATTATCTGATATATATATATATATATATGGCCGCATCTGAACAGGAACCTCTGTGCCAAAATCAATCAATAAGAATGCAACATTTGAGATAAGCTTAGTATCCCTTTAAAACAATGAAATTGTGTTGATTGATTGAGTTGGATAAGGCTAGCATGTATAGTGCACGCAAAGATAACACTTGGATTCCACACTTGTCTAATACTCTAATCATAATGTGTGTCTTTATGTGTTTCAGGGACACAGACAATAAACGTGGACAATGAGTAAAGAGGCATTTTGATCAGCTTAAATTAAAAAGAAATATTTAAAACGGTGTTTGTTTTACATATATACCCAGTTTAATGTACCATATATGGTAACTGGTGTATTCAGCGCCACGTGTTGACCTGATACAACCTCTCTACCACATAAATAACAAGAGCAATCAAAGATTGCAGATGCTCGTCCTCCGGTTTTGTCACCTCGTAAGTTTTCAGATTTTCTGAATTTTAAAACAATTTCCAGATCATTTACAATTGTCCAGATTTTATCAGATTTTGTTGATTCAGATTTGTGGATCATTCGCAAAGTTATGGAATCCTACTGTATTGTCACACCCTTCCCATGTGTTAAAATTTGAGCCACATCAGATCAGTAGTTTCCGAGATACCGTGTTCCGGTATTTAATCCGATCTGGATCCATGTTCTTTTATCGGGTTCATTCCCCAAGCTTGGAAATCCTATTTCACATCAAGTTTCTTTGGTGTATTAAAATTTGAGACAAATCGGATCTAGTTTTTGCGATAGTGCTGAACAAACAAACACATGCACGCACCCCACCACGCATGCACATGAGTGCAATATCCTCTTCCACTTACAGGATGAGTGTAATAATCTGTTCCGTATTCTAAAATTAATGTACTTCTAGCAACAACAAGATTTTCGTCATTATTTTCCAAATATTCAATATAAATTTACATGTATGTTTGCCTTGAAATTGAGGTTGAAGGATTTCCTTGGTGAAATAATTAAGACTGGTCTCCACACTATTTTTCACCTGCTTTGTTTGACAGAATGCTCTCATGTCAACACTGGCAAACTGCCTGTATGGCATTCAACCCTTTAGCACTCATCAGCCAAAGACGCCTTCTGCAGTGGTCTTGAGAAATGTTCATTTGCAGACCAAGAGAATATTTTTGAAAGTTAACCAGTGAAATGACTGGCTCGATAACCGAGCCAGTCATTCCAGTGGTAAATTTTCAAATATAATATTCTCTTGGTCTGCAAATTCACATTTTCTATGAGTGAATAGAAAGGGTGAATTTGATGTTACAGTACTATACACATCGGAAATAACTTGGTTTGAGAACAAAATAAATGATACTTTTGAATATTTTGGACTTAATTTGATTGGAATCAAATCAAATTACGTCCAAAATATTCAACATAGCATTTGTAACATTGAGTTCAAAATTGTACTAACAATGCTTTTGTTTTGTAAATATGTTAACCTATTTATGAACTGTACCGTGATGACTGTAGGTGATATGGCTAATGTCACTTTGATGTGGTGAACATCCTGTTGAACAGCTTCCTGTCAAATTAGTTTCAATATATTCAACAGCAAATACCTGTATAGTTGTCATATAATTGAGACGCTGGAAATTCAAGGGTCAAATGACCTAGAAATATATCTGCTTTAGTGTTCCGATTAATCGATTTTATCGATGATTGATTGGTTTGTATGTTCAACCAACCGATTGATCCTGATTTCAGAAATCGATTTTGGTTGTTTATAAATTGACTTTATTAATATATTTTAACTGGTCAAGCTAGAAAACGAATACTTTTTGGAAAAGAATTTAAATTTAATTGTTACAACTATATAGTATTACTCCTTAGTCTAAGACATTAATTCCTTCAGCACTGAAATAGTATGTTAATTTCAAAGCAATCGTACCAATAACATGTTGAATACTTTGAAACTTATTTGACTGGAAGCTGTTGCAGCAACAACTTCCAGTCACATTAGTTTCAAAATATTCAACAGATTATTTCTTAAATTATTAAGAATCAGTCATACATGCGACTTGGTTTGAAGGGTAATTATCCGTGAACATGATATAATTACTGCATTCAAAATGGGTAAAAAATGGTTATGATCAATCATTAATTGATCATCGGTTAGTATATAAAACCAATCATCGATCACAAAAATAGTAGCAATTCCCAACAGTAATCAGCATTAACCCAAGGGATCAACCAGTCTCTGCAGCGGTCTTGGGGAATGTCCATTTGTAGGCTAAGAGAGAGTGTTTTCATTGTACCAGTGGAATGACGGGATCGGCTCAATAACCGCGCCAGTCATTGCAGCGTTAAATTAAAAAAAATCTCGACATGTAAGTGGACATTCCTCAAGACCACTAGATGCTGGTTCGACCATTTAATGACAGCTTTTATGCATACATGTGGATGACGCTTGATATTTAGATGTAAGATGTCAAGCAAGTTAACCTGTCAAAAATTAATTCCTTCAGGATAGGTTTACTATTTACTATTGATCTATAGAGCGTGCTGGAGCATTGATTTTAGGTCATTGAGCATCACGGCCCTTGAGATTCTTGGAAACTTCGCAATTTAGTGATTAGTTTTTAGCTATGTCCCACCTATCTCAAGCTAAGCTCTACCCACTGAGGTATGTGTGTTTGAAACGATTTATATATTGTGAACCCTGAATTAGCAGAAATCCAATTCCAAGGTAACTGTACAGGTAAGCGCCGAGTCAAAATAGTTTCAAAATAAAATATTCTCCATCAAACATGTCAAAGACACAGTTCATACACTTGACAGACTTCAGTTCTCATGATGTTATTATGATTCGGATTCAGAGTAATTCGTGACATCAGTTAACTAGTGACGTAATTGTGGCGTAAACTACTTGATTGACAGATCGGTATTAGCTCACCTGGCCAAAATGACCAAGTGGGCTTATGCCATTGCGACTGTCTATCTGTCCATGAACTTTTACTTTAAGCGACTTATGAAGAACCACTGGGCAGATTTCAATAAACAACACGGCCATCTAGGGTAATTTTCCTGCCAAAACCCCATACTAAAGCAATTGGAAAATAAAAATATCTTGAGAACCGCTGGCCCGATCTCAATTATAATTGGCAGGAAGCATCCTTATGACCAATTTGACCGGTCATCCTTTAGGACTTCAGCTAATTTTTTTGAAATGTCTGAAAATTTCTGACACTGGTGTATTGGACCAATTCGTAACTGGTGAAACAGTAATTGCTAAACCAAGTTCAATACGGTACATCAAAAAACATGCCCGCCATGGACCAATCAAAATGTAGTGTGTTTGGTGGCCATATTGGATTTTTTTATTTGATTGATTTTAAAGCCGAAATTAGTTATATATATATATATATATATATATATATATATATTTATGTGTGTTTTTGGGTATGCTAATTTCAAATTTGCCTCTTTCGAAACTGTTAGATAAACGGTTTGGTGGCCATCGGATCATTTTCCCACCAAAAACTTCCATAGTAAAGCAATGGGAAAATTACAATGTGTTCTCGAGTCACTTGGCTGAATTCGATTAAATATGGCAGGAAGAATCCTTACGGCATAGGGATCCAAGTTTGTTCCAACTCGGCTGATCGGCCAATTTAGCCAGAGGCGATCTTGGATTCTGGCTGATTTTTAGAAAGATCTTTAAAAAATCTTGTAATTGATTCAAAATTCATGAAACATCCAACTAGGACAAGAGCGGAACCAGGTTTGTTCGAGAGAACTTGATTGATCAAATGATTCGGTGGGCATTTTGGATGACCTAATTTCACAAAAACTACTCCCAAACTGGTGGTAGGTCATTTTTTTGGCAGCCATCTTGGATTTTCCAAAAAGTTTACATGAAATTATATCGAAGATAAATACTGAAATCTCACTGACCGGTGTTCCAGGTGAGCGATGCGGATGCCATTGATGTAATCCTGCTTATATCGTTGTTGTCGATGTCAACATGAGCATGTCTTTGATCCCACTTATGATCATTGTGTCTGGTGACAATTTTAAGTTCCTGTCCTTGGCTTAATTTTCCTCTTGTTCTTGGTGTCACAATAGTCATGATGTCAATGGTGGGATACTACTCTTGGTGTTCACATTCTTCTGGCCTTGAAGGAAACACACACACACACACACACGCACGCACGCACACCTGGCGACCACATGCTTCTCTTTGTCACTTGCTGGTGTCCTTGAGCTTTGTGTTAAAATACATGGCCATGCTGCAGTACTTGTTGCTTAATACAGCATATCCTGCTATCAACATGATTCTCCTTATGTCACCTAGACACACTTGATGACAGTCATGTTCTTTGGGGTCATTAAGGCACTGTGGTGACATTAAGCCACTGTTATTGGTGTCATTAAGCCATGTTCGTTGGCGTCATTAAGTCCCTGGTGACATTAAGCTAATATCCTTGATGCCATTAGGCCACTGTCCTTTGTTGATGTTAGGCCATGTTCCTTGGTGTCATTATGCCTCGCCCTCTCTCTCTCTCTCTCTCTCTCTCTCTCCTCTCTCAAGCAATCAAAATTCTGTATAGAAGTTCTGGAGCCTACTACCATCGGATCCTTCAAGCCAAATTTGGTTGAAATTGGTCAAAGCACAAATGGGATGTCATTTGACGGATGGACAGACGGCCGCCATGGCTTGATGTCAACTGAATGTAATAGCGAAACTACTGGCTCAAATTTCCCTAATGCCAAACTTTGACGTCAACTGGTAGGGTGAGTGGGAGACATTAATACTCAATATCAGCGTGCCAATTAGGTCAATGGCGGCCATCAATACTCAATAACCGCCCGACGTTTACGTCACTCTTGAGTTACTCGTTGCGTGGGTGTGAAAACTGCCGATTTGTGTGCCCAATGAGAATATTATTTATCGAGCGTTTTGTACAGCCTTATGTCATATTAGTCATCAAAATGTTGTACATTCCATCACGACGCCAGAATATTAATCTGCAAACAATCTCATCTTTCAGCGTGCATCTCTAAGAGAATACATTCAGCCTGTAATTACAGGCACAGCGAATATTTGCCACACTTGAATACTTAGCAATTTAAAAATTAAAAAGGCGTTTAATCTTTGGCAGTCCTTAAGCACTGTCCTTGTCATTAAGCTAATGTCATTAAGCTAGTGTCCTTGGCGTCATTAAGCAATGTCCTTGTGTCATTAAGAACCATCATTAAGCACTTGTCATTAAGCACTGTCCTTGGCGTCATTAAGCACTGCCCTTGTGTCATTAGGCACTCCCATGGCATCATTATGCACTGTCCTTGTGTCGTTAAGCACTGTCTCTGTCATCAAGCATTGTCCTTGGCATCATTAAGCACAATCCTGGTTTTATTAAGCAGTGTCCTTGTGTCATTAAACTGGTGTCATTGGCGTCACTAAGCAATGTCCTTTGCGTCATTAAGCGCTGTCATTGGCGTCACTAAGCACTGTCCCTGTGTCATTAAGCGCTGTCCTTATGTCATTAAGCTACTGTGTGTCATTAAGCGCTGTACTTGTGTCATTAATCTACTGTCATTTGCGTCACTAAGCACTGTCTGTGTCATTAACTGGTCTCCTTGGCGTGTCATTAAGCACTGTCCTTGACGTCACTAAGTACTTTCCTTGTGCCATTAAGCACACCCCTTGGCATCATTAAGCACTGTTCTTATGTCATTAAGTACTTTCCTTGTCATTAAGCTACTGCCCTTGTCATTAAACTACTGTCCTTGACGTCATTAAGCAGTGTACTTGTCTCGCCAGCGAAGCAGTATCGAGACATAGGTATTACTTCCGGCGGCGGCGGCGTAAACTTTTAAGTTAAGTTTATATCTCGGCAATGCCCGATCCAATTGGAACCAAACTTTGGTACATGGTAATATACATCAAAAGGAAGCAGCCCTCCAATAAAAAGGCCATGAGTTCAAGGTTACAGGGGTCAAAGGTTACAGTATAATCTGTGTTAATATTTTACGTTAAGTTAAACAAAAGTTATTGCCTTATATCTCAGCAATGCGTGATCCAATTTGAACCAAACTTGGGTACATGCTGATATACATAAAAAGGAAGCAGCATGCTGATGCAGACATCATGCGATCAAGGTTATGGGAGTCAAAGGTCGCAGTATAATCTTTGTTGTCTCGCCTGCGAAGCAGAAAAAGCAAGCCATAGTAATAACTTTTCCGACGGCGTAACAATTGTTAAGTTTTTGCGTTTAGCAAAACTAATCAGATTATATTTCAGGATTGATTAAGCCTATTACAACTACATTTGGTAAAGTGGTTGCCTATGTAGTTAAGAACCATCATGCTGATAATGACATCACAAGGTCAAAGGCTAAGGTCACAGTGACCTTTGTACAAAGCTGTTTTTTTCAAAGCTCTGCTTATATTTCAGGATTGGTTAAACCTATTGCAACTAAACTTGAATACATGGTTACATATATTGTTAGGAAGCAGCATGGTGATGTTGCGGTCGCATGATCAAGGTCACTGTGACCTTGATACAGAACTCTGTTCTTTCAACATTAAGTTTTTGTGTTTAGCAAAACATCTTGGCTTATATTTCAGGATTGCTTAATCCTATTGCAACTAAACTTCGATACATGATTACATATAATGTTAGGAAGCTGCATGATAATGTTGGAGTCACAAGGTCAAGGTCACTGTGACTAATACATAACTCTGATATTTCAACATTAACGTCATTAGGACATTGCTATTTGAAGTTTTTGGCGTTTAGAAAATCATAGACATTTATATTTCAGAATTGCTTCATACTGCCAGAACTAATTTGGACACATTGAGCCCACAAGGTCAACGGTTAAGGTCATTGTGACACACATGCGACTGGTGAGACATTTAATTCCGCTGAATTCTTGTGTCATTAAGTACCATCCTTGTGTCATTAAGCTACTCATTGGCGTCACTAAGCACTGTCCTTGTCTCATTAGGCACTGTCCTTCTGTCATTAAGCACTGTCATTGACGTCACTAGGCACTGTCCTTGTGTCATTAAGCACTGTCCTTGACGTCACTAAGCATTGGCCATATGTCATTAAGCACACTCATTGCCGTCATTAAGCACTGCCCTTTGCCATTAAAGACTTGTCATTAAGCACTATCCTTGTGTCATTAAGCACTGTCCATGGCGTCATTGAGCTACTGCCCTTAATCTCCCCTTGTGTCATTAAGCACTGCCATTAGTGTCATTAAGCACTGTCCTTGTATCATTAATCTTCCATCCTTGTGTCATTTAGCTTCTGTCTTTGTGTAATTAAGCCACTCCTTGGTGTCATTAAGCCACTGGCTTTATCTCATTAAGATACTATGTCTCTCTCATCAGGTCATTAAACCGCTGTCCTTGATAACATTGAGCCACTCTCCTTGTCGTCATTAAACACTATCCTTGTGTCAATTCATTAACTTAATTGCATTGTTGTCATTAAGCCACTCCTTCGTGTCATTAAACTATGGGCTTTGTGTCATTAAGATTCTCTCTGGGCTCCCTCCATCCATCCATCCATTCAGCCCTCCCTCCTTCCTGTGTCATTAAACCGCTGTCCTTGGTGTTATTAAGTCACTGCCCTTGGTGCCATTAAGCCACTGTCATTGGCGTCATTAAGCACTGTCCTTGTGTCAACGCATTAACCTAGTCGCATTGGTGTGATTAAGCTGCTCTCCTTCATCTCATGAAGCTTCTAGGTGTCACTTAGCTAATGTATTTTAAGCCAGTCCTTCGTGTGATTAAGCTACTGAATTTGTCCTTAAGATACTTCTTAGTGTTATTAAGCTTCACCCCCCCCCTCTCGTGTCATTAAGCCACTCTCATTAAGCTACTGTCTGTGTGTCACTAAGCACTGTCCTTGTGTCATTAAGCTACTTTCCTTGTCATTAAGAAATATCCTTGTGTCATTAAGCTAATGTCCTTGGCGTCATTAAGCACTGTCCTTGTGTCATTAAGCACTGCCCTTGTGTTATTAAGCACTGTACTTGTGTTATTGAGCTAATGTCATTGGCGTCATTAAGCACTGTCCTTGTGTCATTAAGCACTGTCCTTGGTGTCATTAAGCACTGCCCTTGTGTTATTAAGCACTGCCCTTGTGTTATTAAGCATTGCACTTGTGTCATTAAGCTACTGTCATCGTGATATTAAGCAATGTCCTTGTGTCATTAATCTACTGTCCTTGTCATTAAACAATGTCCTTGTGTCATTAAGTTAATGTCCTTGGTGTCATTAAGCACTGTCCTTGGCGTCAATAAACACTGTCCTTGGCGTCATTAAGCATTGTCTCTGGCGTCATTAAGCACTGCCTTTGTGTTATTAGGCACTGTACTTGTGTCATTAAGCTACTGTCCGTGTGTCATTAAGCACTGCCCTCGGTGTCATTAAGCTACTGCCATTGTGACATTAAGCACTCTTGTCGTCATTAAGCACTGTCCTTGGCGTCATTAAGCACTGCCTTTATGTTATTAGTCCCCGACCGGTAAAACCGGGGTGGGGGGGGGGGTGGGGGGGGGGGGGGGGGGGCGGGGGACTATAGGTTTGCACTCCGTCTGTCTGTCGCAGTTGGTTTTCCGCACTTTTTTGCAGTTCTTCAAGGTATGCAACTGAAAATTAGTATATTGTTTTGTTGGGAGGAGGTACAGACCAAGTTCGAGTTTCAGGCATATGCGTCAATTTTTGATGGAGTTATGCCCCCTTTCGACTTAAGAAATATGAAAAATATTAGTTTTCCGCACTTTGTTTCGCAGTCTCAAGATATTATACTGAGAATTGCTACATTGCTTTGTTATGAGAAGTTACAGACCAAGTTCGAGTTTCAGGCGTGTGCGTCAATTTTTGATGGATTTATGCCCCCTTTCGGCTTAGGAAATATGAAAAATATTAGCTTTCCGCATTTTTTTTGTTGTCACTCCTTCAAGATATTTAAGCGAAAATCAGTGCATCGCTTTGGTATAAGGAGTTACAAGCAAGTTCGAGTTTCAGACATTTTCGTCAATTTTTCAATGAGTTACCCCCTTTCGACTTATGAAATACAAAAAATATTAGTTTTCCGCATTTTTCCCCGCAGTCTTTCAAGATATTATACTGAGAGTTGCTACATAGCTTTGTTATGAGAAGTTACAGACCAAGTTCGAGTTTCAGGCATATGCGTAAATATTTGATGGTGTTATGCCCCCTTTCGACTTATGAAATACAAAAAATATTAGTTTTCTGCATTTTTCCCCGCAGTCTTTCAAGATATTATACTGAGAGTTGCTACATAGCTTTGTTATGAGAAGTTACAGACCAAGTTCGAGTTTCAGGCATATGCGTAAATATTTGATGGTGTTATGCCCCCTTTCGACTTATGAAATACACAAAATATTAGTTTTCCGCATTTTTCCCCGCAGTCTTTCAAGATATTATACTGAGAGTTGCTACATTGCTTTGTTATGAGAGGTTACAGACCAAGTTCGAATTTCAGGCGTATGCGTCAATTTTTATGGAGTTATGCCCCCTTTCGACTTAAGAAATACAAAAAATATTAGATTTCTGCACTTTTTCGCACTTCTTCAAGATATTTGAGCGAAAATCGGTGCATCGCTTTAGCGCAAGGAGTTACAGAGAAAGTTTGAGTTTCAGACATTTTCGTCAATTTTTCATGGAGTTATGCTCCCTTTCGACTTATGAAATACGAAAAATATTAGTTTTCCGCACTTTTTTCCCCGCAGTCTCAAGATATTATACCGAGAATTGCTACATAGCTTTTTTTATGAGAAGCTACAGATCAAGTTCGAGTTTCAAGCGTATGCGTAAATTTCTGATGGAGTTATGCCCCTTTTTTACCTATGAACTACGAAAAATATTGGTTTTCCGCCCTTTTTCTCGCAGTTTTTCAAGATATTCAACTGAGAATTGGTACATTGCTTTATTATGAGAAATTACAGACCAGGTTCGAGTTTCGGGCGTTTGCGTCATTTTTTGATGGAATGTCTCCTTTCGACGTATGAAATAAAAACATCAGCTTTCAAGACTCCTTCTCCTTCACCATATATAACTGAGACTTGGTTTATTGCTGTGTTATGAGAAGTTACATAGCAAGTTCGAGTTTCAGATGCTTTTAACAATTTTTAATGAAATTTTGACTGTCAATCTCTAAAGATTTATATCACCAGGTAGGGGACATGTATTGCAAAGCAATGCTTACAGAATGCTTGTTAAGTACTGTCCTTGTGTCATTGAGCTACTGTCCTTGTGCCATTAAGCACTGCCCTCGGTGTCTTTAAGCTACTGCCATTGTGACATTAAGCTTCCATCCGTGTGTCATTAAGCCACTCCCTTCAGTGTCATTAAGCATTGTCCTTGTGTAAACTCATTGACCTACTCACATTGGCCTCATTAAACTACTGTGCTTGGTGTTATAAAGCCACTCTCCTGACATTAAGCCACGTTCCTTAGTGTCCTTAAGCCAATTTGGTGTCATTAAGACAATGCCTTTGGTATCATTAAGCTACGGGTTCTTGTGTCATTAAGCCGGAGTCCTTGGTGTCACTAAGCTAATCGCATTGATGTGATTAAACCACTATACTTGGTGTCAATAAGCCAGTCCTTTGTGTAATTAAGCTACTGAATTTGTCATTAAGACACTTCTTGGTGTTATTAAGCTCCTCTCCTTGGTATCATTAAGCTAGTGTCTTTGGTGCGATTAAGCTCATGCCCTTGGTGTCATTAAGCTATGGTCTTTGTGTCATTAAGCTACTGTCTGGTGCGATTAAGCTCATGCCCTTGGTGTCATTAGGATATGGTCCTTGATGTCATTAAGTGTCATTGGTGTCATTAAGCTACTGTCATTGGTGTCATTATGCTACTGCCCTTTGTGTCATTAAGCTACTGTCCCTGGTGTCATTAAGACAGTGTCCTTGGTGTCATTAAGCTACTGTTCTTTGGAGCCATTAAGCCACTGTTCTTGGTGTCATTACGCCACTTTCCTTGATATCATTAAGCCAGTGTCTTTGGTATCATTGAGCCCACCCCCACCCCCTAGGCTAGTCTCCTTGGTGATATTAGGCAACTGCCTTTAGTGTCATTAAGTTACTTTCCTTTACGTCATTAACACAGTCTTTAGTGTCATCACAATATTGGTCTTGGTGGCTAAATAATTGTCTCTGGTATGATCGTGTCATTGTCCTTGGGGGCATTAGCTTACTGTACTTGGTGTCCACGTGCTAATTTTGTTGTCGTCGTGCTCAATGTACTTTCTGTTTCATGCTTGACCTCCTACCCTCCCCCCCCCCCACCCCATACATAGCTAATAGGTGCATGCTCTCGGCCTATGCTAGCAGTGCTTGTCACACTCTGCCAGAAGAAAACTCGCTGACAAGCTTGCACGTTACTGAGGCATACTCATAGCTCGTACCCACTACGTGGGGATCTGACATGTCGCTCAAGTAGCTGGTCTTAGCGTCATTAACTACTTTTCTTGTCCATTAAGCCGCTCTCTTTGAGGTTATTAAGCACGGTCCTTGTGTCATTAAACACTGTCCTTGTGTCAATAAGCACAGTCCTTGTGCCATTAAGCACTGTCCTTGTGTCATTAAGCGCTGTCCTGTGTGTCATTAAGCACTGTCCGTGTGTCATTTAGCACTGTCCTTGTGTCAATAACACTGTCCTTGTGTCATTAAGCACTCCTTGTGTTATTAAGCACTATCCTTGTATCATTAAGCATTGTCCTTGTCATTAAGCAATGTCATTGTGTCATTAAACACTGTCCTTGTGTCATTAAGCAATGTCCTTGTGTCATTAAGCACTGCCATTGTGTCATTGAGGACTGTCCTGAGTGTCACTAAGCACTGCCCTTGTGTTATTAAGCTCTGCCCTTGTGTTATTAAGCACTGTACTTGTCATTAAGCATTGCCCTCAGTGTCATTAAGCAATGCTGTTGTGTCATTAAGCAATGTCCTTGTGTCATGAAGCACTGTCCTGTGTCATTAAGCACAGCCTTTTTGTCATTAAGCACTGTCCTTGTGTCATTAAGCCGTGTCCGTGTTGTCATTAAGCTACTGGCATTGTGACATTAAGCACTGTCCTTGGCGTCATTAAGCAATGTCCTTGGCGTCATTAAGCACTGCCCTTGTGTTATTAATCACTGTACTTGCGTCATTAAGCACTGCCCTTGGTGTCATTAAGCTACTGTCCTTGTGCCATTAAGCTACTGGCCTTGTGTCATTAAACACTGCCCTTGGTGTCATTAGGCTACTGTCCTTGTGTCATTAAGCTACTGGCCTTGTGTCATTAAGCACTGCCCTTGGTGTCATTAAGCACTGTCCTGGGTGTCATTAAGCTTTATTCTTGTGTCAACTCATTAACCTACTCGCATTGCTGTCATTAAACTACTCTCCTTCGTCTCGTTAAGCTACTGTGCTTGGTGTTATAAAGCCACTCTCCTGACATTAAGCCACTTTCCTTAGTGTCCTTAAGCCAATTTGCTGTCATTAAGACAATGCCTTTGGTATCATTAAGCTACGGTTTCTTCTTGTGTCATTAAGCCGAAGTCCTTGGTGTCACTAAGCTAATCGCATTGATGTGATCAAACCACTATACTTGGTGTCAATGAGCCAGTCCTTTGTGTAATTAAGCTTCTGAATTTGTCATTAAGACACTTCTTGGTGTTATTAAGCTCCCCCTCTCGCTCCTCTCATTAAGCCACTCTCCTTGGTGTCATTAAGCTACTGTCTTTGGTGCGATTAAGCTTATGCCCTTGGTGTCATTAAGCTATGGGTCTTGTGTCATTAAGCTACTGTCTGTGGTGCGATTAAGCTCATGCTCTTAGTGTCATTAACCTATGGCCCTTGGTGTCATTAGGCTATGGTCATTGGGGTCATTAAGACAGTGTCATTGGTGTCATTAATATGCTGTCCTTGGTGTCATTAAGTTACTGTCCTTGGTGCCATTAAGCTACTGTCCTTTGTGTCATTAAGCTACTGTCCTTGGTGTCATCAAGACAGTGTCCTTGGCGTCATTAAGCTACTGTTCTTTGGAGCCATTAAGCCACTTCTTGTTGTCATTACGCCACTCTGCTTGGTATCATTAAGCCACTGCCCTTGGTGTCATTGAGCCCCCCCCCCCCCACCCTAGGCTAGTGTCCTTGGTATCATTAGGCAACTTCCTTTAGTGTCATTAAGTTAACACAGTGTTTAGTGTCATCACCATATTGGTCTTGGTTGCTAAATGATTGTCTCTGTTATGATCGTGTCATTGTCCTTGGGGGCATTAGCGTACTGTACTTGGTGTCCACGTGCTAATTTTGTTGTCGTGCTCAATGTACTTTCTGTTTCATACTTGACCTCCTACCCTCCCCCCCCCCCATTCATAGCTAATATATTCATGCTATCGGTCTATGCTAGCGGTACTTGTCACACTCTGCCAGAAGAAAACCCGCTGACAAACTTGCACGTTACTGAGGCATACTCATAGCTCGTACCCACTACGTGGGGATCTGACATGTCGCTCAAGTAGCTGGTCTTAGCGTCATTAACTACTTTTCTTGTCCATTAAGGCGGTCTCTTTGAGGTTATTAAGCACGGCCCTTGTCATTAAACACTGTCCTTGTGACAATAAGCACCGTCCTTGTGTCATTAAGCACTGTCCTAGTGTCAGTAAGCACTGCCATTGTGTCATTAAGCACTGTCCTTGTGTCATTTAGCACTGTCCTTGTGTCATTAAGCACTGTGCTTGTGTCATTAAGCACTGTGCTTGTGTCATTAAGCACGGTCCTTGTGTCATTAAGCACTGTCATTGTGTCATTAAGCACTGTCATTGTGTCATTAAGCACTGGCCTTGTGTCATTAAGCACTGGCCTTGTGTCATTTAGCACTGTTCTTGTGCCAATAAACGCCACCCTTATGTTATTAAGCACTGTCCATGGTTCATTCAGCACCGTCCTTGTGTCATTAAGCAATGTCCTTGTGTCATTAAGCAATGTCCTTGTGTCATTAAGCAATGCCCTTGTGTCATGAAGCGCCGTCCTTGTGTCATTAAGCACTGCCCTTATGTCATTAAGCAATGTCCTTGTGTCGTTAAGTAATGTCCTTGTGTTATGAAGCACTGTTCTCGTGTCATGAAGCACTGTCCTTGTGTCATTAAGCACTGCCTTTGTGTCATCAAGCAATGTCCTTGTGCCATGAAGCACCGTCCTTGTGTCATTAAGCACTGCCTTTGTGTCATCAAGCAGTGTCCTTGTGTCATTAAGCACTGCTCGTTGTGTCATTAAGCTACTGTCATTGTGACATTAAGCACTCCTTGGCGTCATTAAGCAATGTCCTTGGCGTCATTAAGCACTGCCCTTGTGTTATTAAGCACTGTCCTTGTGTCATTAAGCTACTTGCCTTGTGTCATTAAGCCCTGCCCTCGGTGTCATTAAGCTACCGTCATTGTGACATTAAGCTTCCGTCCTTGTGCCATTAAGCCACTCTCCAAGGCGTCATTAAGCATTGCCCGTGTGTCAATAAGCACCGTCCTTGTGTCATTAAGCACTGTCCTAGTGTCATTAAGCACTGTCCTTGTGTCATTAAGCACTGTCCTTGTATCATTTAGCACTGCCCTTGTGTCATTAAGCACTGCCTTTGTGTCATCAAGCAGTGTCCTTGTGTCATTAAGCACCGTCCTTGTGTCATTAAGCATTGCCTTTGTGTCATCAAGCACAGTCCTTGTGTCATTAAGCCCTGCCCTCGGTGTCATTAAGCTACCGTCATTGTGACATTAAGCTTCCGTCCTTGTGTCATTAAGCCACTCTCCAAGGCGTCATTAAGCATTGTCCTTGTGTCAATAAGCACCGTCCTTGTGTCATTAAGCACTGTCCTAGTGTCATTAAGCACTGTCCTTGTGTCATTAAACACTGTCCTTGTATCATTTAGCAATGCCCTTGTGTCATTAAGCACTGCCTTTGTGTCATCAAGCAATGTCCTTGTGTCATGAAGCCCCGTCCTTGTGGCATTAAGCATTGCCTTTGTGTCATCAAGCACTGTCCTTGTGTCATTAAGCACTGCTCGTTTTGTCATTAAGCACTGCCCTTGTGTTATTAAGCACTGTCCTTGTGTCATTAAGCTACTGTCCTTGTGTCATTAAGCACTGCCCTCGGTGTCATTAAGCTATGTCATTGTGACATTAAGCCACTCTCCTGGCCGTCATTAAGCATTGTCCTTGTTTCAACTCATTAACCTAATCGCATTGGCGTCATTAAACTACTCTCCTTCGTCTCGTTACGCTACTGTGCTTGGTGTTATAAAGCCATTCTCCTGACATTAAGCCACGTTCCTTAGTGTCCTTAAGCCAATTTGGTGTCATTAAGACAATGCATTTGGTATGATTAAGCTACGGTTTCTTCTTGTGTCATTAAGCCGAAGTTCTTGGTGTTACTAAGCTAAGTCCTGTGTGTAATTAAGCTACTTAATTTGTTATTAAGACACTTCTTGGTGTTATTAAGCTCCCTCTCTCGCTCCTCTGTCATTAAGCCACTCCTTGGCGTCATTAAGCTAATGCCCTTGGTGTCATTAAGCTATGGTTCTTATGTCATTAGGCTACTGTCTTTGGTGCGATTAAGCTCATGCCCTTGGTGCCATTAAGCTATGGTCCTTGTGTCATTTAGCTACTGTCTTTGGTGCGATTAAGCTCATGCCCTTGGTGTCATTAACCTATGGCCCTTGGTGTCATTAGGCTATGGTCCTTGGTGTCATTAAGACAGTGTTATTGGTGTCATTAAGCTACTGTCCTTGTGTCATTAAGCACTGTCCTTGTGTCATTAAGCACTGTCCTTGGCGTCATTAAGCAATGTCCTTGTGTCATTAAGCACTGTCCGTGGTGTCATTAAGCAATGTCCTTGTGCCATTAAGCGCTGTCCGTGGTGTCATTAAGCACTTCGAATTCTCCATCATGAAGTTGGAAAAGCCCAGTGTATGTATTGTATGTCTGATGGATTTATTATTTAATATGTTGAATATTTTGAAACTAATTTGACTGGGAGCTGTTGCTGCCTACATGATATTCAACAGCTTACCTGTATAATTACCTTGAAATTGGAATTTCCGGTTTGGGTGTATATAAATCTGTTCAAACACGTAATAAGTGGGCGCACCTTGTGTTGGGTGTCGTTACTAGATACGTCTTAACCGTTTAATGACTAAATTATTTACATGTTGAATGTCCATTTACAGGCCAAGAGAAGACTACTTTTGAAAATGTACCACTGTAATGACAGTCATTTCAGTGTTGAAATTTCAAAAATAGTCTACTCTTGGCCTGTAAATGGATATTACTCAACACCACTACAGAGGCCGGTTTCGTCACGAACGGGTTAAATGGAAATTCCTTAACTCATTCTGCTTTTTAGCTCACTTGGCCTGAAAGGTTATGCCATGGCGACCGTCCGGAACCTGTCCGTCCGTCGTCCGTCCTTCCATCAAATCGCTTCTCAACGGTTTGACCGATTTCAACAAAATTTGGATGGTAGGATCCTATGCTCGTCCCCTTCAGACATTTTTTCCCAGAATTTAAATTGGTCGATATTTTTCGGTGGAACTCTTAGATTTTATGAACGATTTACTGGAAATTGTCAAAATGCTACTCCTCCTTAGCGACTTAACGGTTGTATAGGCTTTTGCACAAAAATACCTATGCAATCCATTTGCCATCATAATTCATAGGTTATCGCTTATTGCGATTTTTTTAGCCTGGATGAGAAAAACTGTGTGGAACACAATATTTCAGTTTCGGACCCTCAGATTTCAGCGGGGGAACCTCAGATTTGAAGGACCACAAACGATTTAGATGCCATGTGAAACACGGTTGTCAGGGATGAGAATCTTCCTCTTTTTGGCTGATTTCCTTCTTTTTTTTAATATAAAAAAATTTGAAAAATAAAAAGTTGCCATTTCTGTCTGAAAGGGCCCCCAAAACAGATTTGGGGTGGGGGTGGGGGGGGGGGGGTGCGCGGCAAGGTAGGTAACATAACCCTCCTTTTCCTCTGTGACCAGCTCTTTTTTTTATTGAGACCATTCTCAAGCGTGTGTTGTAGTACTTTTCATGGAACGGGATAAACTCTCATTCAGCGCGCTAACGGCTTCAATTTGTGGAACAGATATATCCTGTTTAGGCCTGATTTCCATATTTAAAAATATTAATGCGAGAAATTCAAATATCTACCTTTGTAAATTCTTCAAGCGTAGGTTTCCCAGAATTTTCTAAAAGCCGTAATAGCCACAAAATCCCATTTTTTTTCTAACTAGATTTATAGGAAATCCTATAATTTTGTTGGCCAGATTTTCAAGAAGCGTAATACTTGCAGAAATAGTGTAATCTGTTCCCTTTATTGGTCAAGAAAATTTAAATTTGTGCTTATAATCAATGTTCATTTGCAGGAAAAGAGAAGACAAATTTTGAAAATTTATCACTGGAATGGCTGGCTCGGTTACCGACTAAGTCATTCCAGTGGTAATTAAAAATGGCAAATAGATATTTTTCAGGGCTACTGCATAGGCTTCTTGACTCGCTTGACAGTTTAAGGGTTGATTGACTTAAGAGATTATGACAACTTTTAAGTCACGGACGACTGACACTTCACATCAAGCCATTTCCTTATTTTTTTCGTCGAGATCGATCACATCCCAGAAAAAAGAAATAAAATCGTCACATTACAGGATAAATAGTGCCACTTTACAGGTAATTTAATATAGGCCTAGACGATAATAGAACTCATTTCTCTGAGAACACAGCTCGAGAAAATTCAAGGAAACTATTGAAATGAACTAAGAATGAACACTGTTGAGCAATTTGAAAACAATATGACTGAAAGCCGTTGCTGTTGATAAATGTCAGTCAAATCTGTGCAAAATAATCCTGTTTAGCTGTGATCTCAATAATAAACCAGCTAGCAGACCATGAATCTACTATGAACAGTGCAATAGACGGATACATTTCCAGCCATGCCACGCCCATTTCTAGCTAAACTTCCACTTACTTATAATTCAGTGTAGAGGCAGTTTGTTAAAAATTACTAATTCCAAAATATTAGTTGACCTTTTCAGTTTTAGCCATACCCCGCCCATCTCTAGCTAAGCTCCACCCGCACCTTGCTCTATCGATCTCTGAATTTCCTGACTATCAATTTCCAGAAAACTATACGGGTAAGCTGTTGAATATTTCGAACTAATTTGATAGGATGCTGCCTATAGTTTCAAAATATTCAACAGCATGTTTATTAAATAGTAGAGACATACAATTCGTACAACGTGTCGGACTATTAAGAGTTAAAGACGGGCCATATAGAATTATTTATGACGTAATGATTATGACGTCCTCCACGCCGCTTAGCTGATTATGACGTCATATGACGCAATTACTCTGGAACGGTCCATTCTCTAGCTTCATGGCTGAGTATTCTCTGTCAGTTTTGATTGTGACGTCAACCGACATGTGACGTAATTAATGGTCAAAGTGGTTAACCAGGTGCACATTTTATTTAAAGAGTTGACGAACAGCGGATGAATGGTAAATAGGCTGTATAAATAATAAAGGGATCCATTTCTAAAGCTATGCCCCGCCCATTTCTAGATAAGTTCCGCCCACGCTTTGTCCGCGTTCGGATCGATCGAACCATAAATCCCCATAATCTCAATATCAAGGTAACTATACAGGTAGGCTGTTGAATATATTGAAACTAATTTACTGGATGTTGTTGCTGCCTATGGCTGACAGTCTAATTAGTTTCAAAATATTCAACACAATGCTTATTAAATAGTAAAAACATACAAATCGTACATTACACTTGACGGACCCTTCAGTGTTTATGACGGGCCTAGATACGTCATTACGCATTTTGATTGTGACATCAGCTTACACGTGATGTAATTGATTATGACGTCATAAACCTGAGTGGCTCATCGGATCTATCCATTAAAGCAGCAATGATGTCACCTCCATCCCAGAGATCACTGTTCAAGGAATAACAAAAGATGGTATCTCCATTCCAGATAGTTCCGAATCGTGATCCCCGCGAACATTGGTGACTGATGATGACGTGTTCTACAAGGTGACACTGATTATGATTGCTGAGAGAGAGAGAGAGAGAGAGAGAGAGAGGGAGGGAGGGAGGGAGGGAGGGAGGGAGGGAGAGAGAGAGAGAGAGAGAGAGAGAGAGAGAGACCAACCCAGTAACACGCGTTTTAAAGGTATGGCGTGATATGTTACACCTTCAAAGCTGCTTTGGCATTGACAGGAATCATCATATTATATTACTAACAAGACCTCTGAAAACGGCGCATAATACCCCGCTATGATGACAAACCAATGAATGATAACTATCAGAAAATAGACATTTCTTCCTCAGACCCAGACCAATAATTCTATGAAGTTTCAAAGTGATTTATTAAACGGTTCAGTAGGTATCAATATGGAAGCCGGTGGCTGACGGACATCTTGGATTTTGGATCATTGTCGCTTTCTATAGGTTTCTTCCCCAGACCTAGTCCAAATATGCTATGTTTCAACGCGATGCGATAAATGATTAAGGAGTTATCATCCGGATACCAATTTTCAAGATGGCTGCCGGTAGCTGGCGGCCATCTTGGATTTCGGATCATCATCAATTTCGATAGGTTTCTTCCCCTGACTTAGTCCAACCATCCTATGAAGTTTAAAAGTGATCTGATAAACAGTAACGGAGTTGTCATCCGGAAACCAATTTTCAATATGGCCACCCATGGCTGGCGGCCAGCTTGGATTTCGAATCATTGTCCCTTTCGATAGGTTTCATCCCCAGAGCTAGTCCAAATATGTTATGAAGTTTCAACACGATGCGAGGAACGATTAAGGAGTTATCATCCGGAAACCAATTTTCAAGATGGCCGGCAGTAGCTGGCGGCCATCTTGGATTTCGGATCATCTTCGATTTCGATAGGTTTGTTCCCCAGACCTAGTCCAGTAAACATATGAAGTTTCAAATCAATCTGACAAATATGAGTCAAGTTATTGCCCGGAAACCACTCTGCACGCCCGCCCGGATGGTGGGTAACCTACAGTCATGTACGGACATGTTTACCATGTGTTACAGCGAGGCTTTTCTGGCTGCCCATTACCGCTCATAACCTCGCCCCACCCTCCCCATCCCCACCAGCACTGATTAACGCCTGGCACCTGTATGTTATCAAAGCTCAGAACCGCACTTGCGGTATATTGCGGATTGTTGGCACACTCATCTGTCAAGGAGGGCCCAAGTTCCTGGAGGCTGGTAGGTTTGATATGTCGAGCTGAAATTGCTATCTGTAGAATGTCCCAAGTATGCTTGATAGGATTCAAGCATAGCGACCGCGCTGGCCACCCTATTCGCTTGATATCGTTGTTTTGCAGGTAGAAGTTAACCTCATACTTGCCTCTATGGCAACAAGCAATAACGCCACCCCACTCAATGAGTGAGCCTCCACTATAGCGACCACGTTCCACCATTTGGCATCAGCAAATCTTTTATTTTTACGTGGCAATACACGAACACATCCATCATGAATGTCAAAGAATCGTGTGATAGCCCTGGCACGTCCATCACTATGACGTCCGTTCACTTGACCGGTCTCTTGATACCGGTCCCATGCCCTGGAGATGGCACTCTGACAATACTGACATCAAGTGCAGCAGCTACTCTTCACTGCTTCTAGCTGCCTTGCATCAGACCAATGCCACGAGAAAGTTCCTGATCCCTCATATGACGTCTACGTCTATTGCATAAAAACCTGACAAACATGAGTAAACCACTAACGGCTGACTGCATAATGCCCATTTGCTGTGGGCAATGTCCACTTCACTGTCAGTTTCTTTAATCACATTAAGATTAGGATAGGATTCCATTGTGGCAGGAAAATTTTGCAACTTTGAAAAACACAAACATATTGGAAACTATATGGAAAGGTTTGTAAAATCTTCTCAATTTTGTAGTAACAACCACCAGATTTTATGAAAATTTGAACATTCTTATAATGACGTCAAAAGTCTGTATGCTCATATAGCTGGTTTGATGATGACAACATATAATCATATACCTCGTCGCATACATGTTCCTAGACTCGCATGATATATGTAGGGAACCAACTATATAGGCCTACAACACTGCTGACAACGACAACATCTACTACGCTGCTGCTGCTGCTGCTGCTGCTGCTGCTGCTGCTGCTGCTGCTGCTGCTGCTGCTGCTGCTGCTGCTGCTGCTGCTGCTGCTGCTACTACTACTACTACTACTACTACTACTACTACTACTACTACTACTACTACTACTACTACAACTACTACTACTACTACTACTACTACTACTGCTACTGCTACTACTGCTACTGCTGCTACTGCTACTGTTGCTACTGCTACTGTTGCTACTGCTACTGTTGCTACTGCTACTGCTACTACTACTACTACTACTACTACTACTACTACTACTACTACTACTACTACTACTACTACTACTACTACTACTACTGTTGCTACTACTACTACTACTACTACTACTACTACTACTACTACTACTACTACTACTACTACTACTACTACTACTGCTACTGCTGCTACTGCTACTGTTGCTACTGCTACTGTTGCTACTACTACTGTTGCTACTGCTACTGTTGCTACTACTACTGCTGCTGCTGCTGCTGCTACCAGTGATCGAACGCCAATGGTGAGTCTAGCTATTCTTACACGCACGCACGCACGCACGCACGCACGCACCCACTCACGCACGCACGCACGCACGCGCGCGCGCACGCACGCACGCACATATCATTTTTTTTGCATTATGCAATTTTCTTGAACTTTACGTTAAACTGTAACATATTCCTCTGACAATACGCGAGAAGACAATATAATTCAATGCAATGTAGATCCGGGTAGAACTTGAAACCAATATTCAGTCAATTAATATTATGCTAACAATTGTCATTCGTCACACAAATGTTCGTTGAATACGACAAAATGACCATCTCCTCCAGAATTCAGAAAGGAGTAATCCAGAATGATCATAATAACATCTTGTAAAGAATTCTTAAACGGATGTAGGAATCAGTTTTGACAATTTCGAAATAAATTGCTATCATATAACACGGATTTTAAGAAGTAATCAATCTCAAGGATTCTCTTTATAAATAAAATACTGAGAAATCGATCAAAACACGTCAATAGCTAACGAAGCAGAAACGATGCTTTTGAATACCATCAATTCAATAACATACTCTCCAATTTCATCTTATTCACTCGCTTACAAGCCATTTAAATGTGCATATTCACACCAAAATGCCTGAGAATAAAATTGTTAAGATTATATAATTTTAAATATGGTGATTTCATTCCGTGTAAATAGATATCCTTTTTTTAGTTGTGGATTTTGAATTAGGGACTCGATTTATTTCGTTTCCTTGTGTCTAGGCACACACTCTAAAGGCGTGTTCTCACTGGAGCGTTAATCTGGAATAACGCCATACCTCAGGATTGCGCTATGCCAGTTAAGTCTCTAGTCAGAACGCGGCCTAAGTCTCTAAAAGCATAAAATTTTAACACTCATTTTCAATCATTTTGTGTGAATATGTACCCTTAATGGCTAAATCTGGTAAAACTGTCAAACTGTGTGCTTTATGGAATGCCGATTTTCAGGCTAAGAGAAGATACATTTTTGAAAATTTACCACTGGAATGACAGGTTCGCCGAACGGTAGACTGGTTTTCCAAAGGCCTTGCCAGTGTATCCGAAATCTACGAGGTTGGGAATTTAGCCCTGTCTGGAAAGAGGAGTTTTATGTGCGATAACTCGTACTGGCAAATTCGAAAGTCCATTGTTGGGTATGGTTATCGAGACAGTAATTCATGTGGTAAATTTTCAAAATTAGTCTGCTCTTGGCCTGCACATGGACATTCCTCAAGACCACCGCAGAGGCCGGGTTCTCCATGAAAGGTGTAAGTACAGACGAAGAAGTTAGTGTATATCAAGCTATGGAAGAAAGATTTGCTTATTCTAACAAAACAACGCTGCTGTTAATTGTTGCTGTACTCTACAGCAACAGCTTAAAGCAACAGGACTGTTTTACATTGAGCACCATTTACCATGTAAAATGTGGCGGAATAACGCAAGCAGAGTAATGGCGGAATAACGCGAGCAGAGTAATTCTACCCTTTATTTAAAGCTCTCGTGTCCCATTAAATATAGACACTTTTGCACGAGATATGAGATGCATGTTCAATTTACCCAGAATGTTGTTGCTGTCATTGATAGCAATAACTTTCACGCAAATTATTGTCCAAATATATGGAAAAGCTTTCTCTAATTTGAAATTGACACACTTGCGCTGAATAGTATTGGAATGCAGGCCGTCGAATGTACTGCCGCGAATAGTACGCCCTACGAGCACGCTTACGCTTCCTGAGTTGAAGGACAAATGACTATTTGCACGCGCAGGCGGGTTGGTTTTGTTTAAGAAATCCAGGCCTATACATACAATAGACTAAACGAATATGGCGTCCAATAGTTACAACGATTATGGAAACAGGAAATTGCATGCTGGGTAGCGTTGCATGCTGGGTAGCATAGCATGCTGGGTGAATTGAACAGAAATCAGCAGGCATCTCATATCTCGTGCAAAAGGGTCTATATATTTAATGGAACACGAGAACTTTAATAGACCTACATCGTTGCTTCTCAAAATTCTAAGAAATGGAAAATAGACTTCTGCGTAATGTTCGCTCCAATAACCGACTCTCCTCTATATCCGCGTATTTGGGGACTATATAAGTCACTGCTGAAACGGTCACAACCATCATCGCTGATCTGACGACACTCGACAAGATTTCAAGCAACGAAAGTAGTCTCTTTATTCGCCTGATTAAGGTAAGTCTAATGAGCCGACAATTTGTTATAACCGTAATAAAGTCTGTGTAACAATATAAATAAGTTTCCATATGAAATATGGTTATGGAGTCATAAGATGTGATTCCTTAAGGGCAGTTGTTATTCTTAGTTTACCTGACCAGAATGGCCAATTGCGCTTATGCCATGCCGTCTGTCCGTCAACTGTTACTTTAAAACGCTACTCATTAACACCTTAGTGGATTTCAACATAACTTAGCTGAAAGGACACTATAGGGTGTGTGTGTGTGCGCTGGAATGGGGGTGGGTGGGTGGGGTGGGTGGGAGGTGGGGTGGGGGTGGGGGTGGGGTGTAGGCTTCAGAATTTGTATACGGAATTTTCAATGGCCAATTCTTTCGGTGGCCATCTTGAATTGTCCAAAATTGTTTAAAAGGCTACTCCTCATTAACTGTTTGCGCGAGTTCAAGCAGACTTGGCTGGAAAGACCCTACGCCGGTTGGCTTCAGAATTTGTATACATAATTTTGATTGTTCAAATTTTCTGATGGCCATCATGGATTTCCCAAAAATAGTTTAAACGCTACTCTTCCTTAATCAGTGGCCCGATTGTGTGCACGAGTTCTAATGATAATTTTGATTGGTCGATTTTTTTTCCGGCAGCCATCTCGAATTTCCCCAAACATTTTCCAGAAACTTAATCAACGGCTCGATTTAAACCAAACTTGTGTACAACAATCCTATGACGATAGACTTCAAGAAATCAAATGAGAATTTTGATTGGTCAATTTATTTGGCGGTTACCTTGAATTTTCCGGAAATTATCCATCATGTCTATGTAAATGCAAATGGTTGAAATGCTAATGGCCTAGGTGAGCGTCACAAGCCATTGGGCCTCTTGCTGAAACTGATGTTAGGGTCATCTGTCTTAAAGAACCACACCACGTGGCGTCAAAAGCTGGGGTTCGTTATACACAGGTTTTTATACATATAGAATCTTTCAATTATTGCCATTTGAACAACTACTTGGAGATTTTTCTCCATGTGTTGTCGAACAGGATATAAATCTACTCCCCTTGCCTCGCTGCCCATCTGTTCCTACATATTCACGCGAGCGCTTGAATGCTATAGCACGCTTTGCCTTTGTCTATCTTATGACGGACACATTCAAGTTCAATATTATTTATTTCATAATGATAAGACCTTGATAGGTGATAACTTAGCCAGCCATACACGTGCGTTTACTCAATCTCATCGTTTGTGCTTACAAAATGGCATTTGCAGACAAGGAAGACCATTTTTGAACATTTACCACCGCAATTAATGGCTCCGTTACCAGTCATTCCAGTGGTGAACTTTCAAATTTTCTTGGTCTGTAGATGGACACTAGCTAAGCAAAACATTTTCTTAACCATTAGCCGTTCGATGGTCAAGCCGGTCAAAGCGCCCTCTGACGTGGTCTTGACTAATGTCCATTTTTGTTAAATTTCAGTTGTAAATTTATCAAAAGGTCTGCTTTGGCCCTGACATTCACTGACCAAAAATAATTTTTTAATACATTTTTATACCATTTAAAAGGTTGCTTAATGTTATAAATAGCATTTTGAGCGCTTTGGGCCACTCATGCATAAGGGGAGGGGGTGGGGTGGGTGTGGGGGTGTGGGGTGGGTGGGGGTGGCGGTGTTATGGTTGTGCAAGACGTGCTATTCCTGTCTTAAATAACCTTAATTTTTGCGCACAAAAATCACAGAATTATTGCAACGGATCATCTTAGGACTACGTCGCCGGGTTTAATATAGGCTACTCGTAGTTTATTGTTTCGCTTTATGCCGACGACACTGTATTGTTAGGAGACACTCAGCATAATCTGCAACTAGCACTAGATGCATTTGGATCTTATACAGATATTTGAAAACTTAGGGTTAATGTCGACAAAACCAAGATAATTATATTTGGCACCACAATGCGATATTTAAGGCAGCAACATTTTGCCATCAACGATAAAGAGATCGAATTGTGCACTGATTATATATAACTAGGCATTAAATTTAGCTATAATGGGTGACTAATTAAAGCACAGCCTCGTATAGCAGAACAGACCCACAAAGACTCCTATGCGCTCCTGCATAATCTTGATCTGCCTATTGATTGTACGTTAAAGCTATTACATCAAACAGTTGATCCAATCTTGTTATATGGCAGTGAAGTTTTAGGAATAGAAAAATGCGAACAGTACGAAAAAATTTAACTTGAGTTCCTGAGACACATACTCAAAGGTAGAAAAAACACCTAAATGTATGATTTATGGAGAACTAGGAGAAATGCATATACGCTTGCAGATTGAACGGCGCGTGCTGAACTGCTTGCTCAGACTAATATACGGGGAAAAGAAAAAACTAGCCGCCAAAATGTACTCATTCTTACACTCAGAACGGCACACATTACACGTGGTTAAGACATATAGAAAATATACTAAATGAAGTAGGTCTTACTTATGTATGGACAACGCAAACTATAGATGGCGTGCCAAACTCCCGATACATAAAACAAATACTGATGGACCAATATCAATCACCAACAGAAATGACAACAACAACTAACAGAATCTTGGAAGGGAACGATATATACTGTCTTTAAAACAAATATAGAAATGGAGAAATATCTACTATCATTAACAGATAAAAACAGATTTACATTTACCCGATTTCGCATAGGCAATCCCTATCTGCCAATTGAAAAGGGACGGTGGGATGACATATATAGAAATCAGAGAATATGTAACCTTTGCCAACGAGGTGGCATAGGTGATGAGTACCACTATCTTTTTATTTGCGATCGTTTTACTACTGAACGATTAGAAGCCCTACCATACTACTATCGCAAGCGGCCAAACTTTCATAAATTCTAACAAATTTTCACAACGAGCAAATTAAAACTATTAATCAAACTGTGTATTCGCAAACTTGTAGACACATTCCCGTACACTTGTAAACACATTGCCGTACACTTGTAAACACATTGCCGTACACTTGTAAACACATTGCCGTACACTTGTAAACACATTCCCGTACACTTGTAAACACATTCCCGTACACTTGTAAACACATTCCCGTACACTTGTAAACACATTGCCGTACACTTGTAGACACATTCCCGTACACTTGTAAACACATTGCCGTACACTTGTAAACACATTGCCGTACACTTGTAAACACATTGCCGTACACTTGTAAACACATTCCCGTACACTTGTAAACACATTCCCGTACACTTGTAAACACATTCCCGTACACTTGTAAACACATTCCCGTACACTTGTAAACACATTCCCGTACACTTGTAAACACATTCCCGTACACTTGTAAACACATTGCCGTACACTTGTAAAGACATTGCCGTACACTTGTAAACACATTCCCGTACACTTGTAAACACATTCCCGTACACTTGTAAACACATTCCCGTACACTTGTAAACACATTCCCGTACACTTGTAAACACATTGCCGTACACTTGTAAACACATTGCCGTACACTTGTAAACACATTCCCGTACACTTCTAAACACATTCCCGTACACTTGTAAACACATTCCCGTACACTTGTAAACACATTGCCGTACACTTGTAAACACATTGCCGTACACTTGTAAACACATTGCCGTACACTTGTAAACACATTCCCGTACACTTGTAAACACATTCCCGTACACCTGTAAACACATTCCCGTACACTTGTAAACACATTCCCGTACACTTGTAAACACATTGCCGTACACCTGTAAACACATTGCCGTACACTTGTAAACACATTCCCGTACACTTGTAAAAACATTCCCGTACACTTGTAAACACATTCCCGTACACTTGTAAACACATTCCCGTACACTTGTAAACACATTCCCGTACACTTGCAAACACATTCCCGTACACTTGTAAACACATTCCCGTACACTTGTAAAAACATTCCCGTACACTTGTAAACACATTCCCGTACACTTGTAAACACATTCCCGTACACTTGTAAACACATTGCCGTACACTTATAAACACATTGCCGTACACTTGTAAACACATTCCCGTACACTTGTAAACACATTCCCGTACACTTGTAAACACATTCCCGTACACTTGTAAACACATTCCCGTACACTTGTAAACACATTGCCGTACACTTGTAAACACATTCCCGCACAGATAGATTTCAAGATTTCATCATCCTTATAACTGCCTCAAATATAACAATTTCCTATTATCTAGCTTACCTCAATCAATAGATGACGACGACGAGGACGACGATAATAATAATAATAACTATTATTCCATGTAACCGCCATTGACCATGTAAATATATGTATTATTGTTCCACATATGCCCCATGGTGGCCTGGGTGTAAATAAATTGAATTGAATTAAACTATGTCCCCCACCCACTGCATCATATAACAGGCATTCTATCTCTTTGCAGGTATTTCCAGAAAATGTCTCCAAAAATTATCATCGCGTTTTTGGTCGTGGTTCTGGCGGCGCTATGCGTGGAACAGAACGAAGCGTTTCACTCTCGAGCGAGGTCGCGGAGGAGAATCCCGACATGTCGCGCATTATGTGCGCGAAAATGCGTCGACATAACACATGGTATCTCCCCACATCATTGCCACACGTCGTGCCGGAAAAACTGTGGGCGTAAACGGAGACAGGTAACTTAATAATGGAATCATTTTATAGCCATGCCATTTCTAGTTAAGATCCGCCCACATTTGCGCGTGCTAGGATCATTTATATACTTCGAACCCTGAATTTCCAGAATCCCAATTTCAAGGTACCTATACAGGAAAGCTGTTAAATATTTTTAAACTAGTTTGACTTGGGGCTGTTTCTGCCATGGCATCAACAGCTCGCAATCAAATTAGTTTCAAAATATCTAACAGGATTTGTATTAAATAGTAAAGCCATATACTCCATATGCCAACACTCGCTGTCTAGGATATCAAGGGAGTGTCGTGGCAGCGTCAGGCAAAACATGGCTTAAAACTCAATTACCTGACAGGCAGTGAGAGAAGTGGAGAGGGCCGGTGACGCGCACCTCAGCACATCACTCAGATAGATAGATAGATAGATAGATAGATAGATAGATATTACACCCAGATCATACAAATGATATATGGGGAATATGATCAAACAGGTTTGACAGTGATGAAGTATTTACAGTACATTAAAATTTGTGCATTTTACTCATACTATCTTATTACAATAATTATTAACATTATTAGCACTGCCATTGTCATCATCACAGTCGTCGTCGTCGTCGTCGTCGTCGTCGTCGTCGTCGTCGTCGTCGTCGTCGTCGTTATTGTCTATATAGCATGGTGAGTTTGTGCAGGGGTCTACCTTGTGGAGAATTGGCCTGTAATAATGCCGATGAATGAGCACTGTTTTATTAAGAGCTTCTTTTTTCTGTGAAAAATAGCTTAAGGAACTATTTGTAAGGAGCAATTTGGTCTGTTATAATACAATTTTTGGCAAATACTTTATTTAGCCTGTCAAGTTTGAAATAGTCGCAAATGTTTTTTTAAAAATGGTATTCATCACCAATATCGTTTTTGTCACATAATTGACATGTTCGCTGTTCTCGTGGGACTCTCTCTCTCTCAACGACACTTCTCAATAGGTAAATGCTGATTACTAGTTCTAAATTTTGTGAATGTTATTCTATTCTTATCTCCAAGCTTGAGTAGATATGGCCCCATTTCAAGGCGTGCTTTAAACGCTTTATATGTTTTTCCCTTCCACGATTCTCCCATTTGCCCTCCCCACTTCTGTTTAAATTGATCCACGAGGTTTTGCTTTACGTAACATTTTATTTCATTCACACTGGTTACTGGCTGTGCTTCCCAAATATAGGCCATTCCAGTTTCTTCTAGTATATTTTTAATGCAGTTTAACCATTTGTACTGTGCGTTGTTTTGGTGGTAATCATTCAATGCGTATTTGTATATTTGGACCGATAGTTTGGTCTGTTTTCCAGCGATTAGCTGTAACGAGAAATTTATCATACGTTGTTTGGTCTTTAATTCCAGAGGCATTTCCCCGGTTTCCCATACAACATGTACTTAGGCGTACTTGTATTACGTTTAATACATATCTTAGGAAAACTAGATGTTCTCGATACCTAGAATTTCACTACCATATAAGCGTATCGGTTAAATTGTCTTCAGAAATAACGTGAGATGGCAGATAGATGACTATACAAAATTATGTTTGGTAATAAAATATGTTTGGACAAATAAGCGGCTGGCCCGTTCAGTTGTATGTCTGGCTGAACGTAGTGCGTTATTATCCAGACCATTTTTCGTCAGGTCCTTTCTAAAGATCGCATGTGATATGACGTGTGCCGCACTTCCCCCATTGCTAAGTCAGTCATCTTTCAAACCATCATAACACTTTGAATCCTGATTGCCAAGAATATCAGTTTCGAGGTAACTATACAGGTAAACTGCTGAATATTTTAAGCCAATTTGATAGTTAGTAACAGCTCCCAGTCCAATTAGTTTCAAAATATTCAACATAATATTTATTAAATGGTGAATGTGTTTTCGAGTTCGGGATATCGAAATGGATTTTCATAATAGACCTTTCAATTTTTAGCTATGCCCCGCCCATCTCTAGCTAAGCTCCACCCACACCTTGCTCGTGTTGCGATCGATCGATCTCTGAACTCACTAACTATCAATTTACAGAAAACTATACAGGTAAGCTATTAAATATTTTGGAACTAATTTGACCGGTCGCTGTTTCTGCCTATGGCAGCAACAGCGTCCAGTCAAATTAGTTTCAAAATATTCAACAGCATGTTTATTACATAAGTAGAGAAATACAATTCGTACAACGTGTCTGACTATTAAGAGTTAAATACGGGCCGAATAGAATCATTTATGACGTAATGATTATGACGCCATCCTACACGCGCTTAGCCGATTATGACGTCCTATGACACCAGATGACAGATGGATACTTTGGAAAAGTGAATTACGTAAAACTGACGCGAACTACACTTATAGTGAGACTATATTGAAATTATAAACCTTGCATTTCATAGACTTCAGCTGAAGATCCCGATGAAAAGATGGCACCTACCTTTGACGACCGCGATGGAGATGGTTACATTCAATTTGACGAACTGGGCGATATTGTTGATAAGATGCCCGAAACTGCCAGAGAGGTATTTGATCTTCTCGATGTAAATAGTAAGTGCACAGTCCGTTTCTCAGTGATATTTGGCATTTCTTATGTGTTCTCCAGAAATAAAGGGATCCATTTCTAGCGATGCCCCGCCCATTTCTAGCTAAGCTCCGCACATGCCTTGAGAATGTTGTGATCGATCGAAACCTGAATTTCCAGAATCCCAATATTAGGATAACTGTACAGGTCAGCTCTTGAATATTTTGAAACTAAATGTGACTGGGTAGTGTTGCTGCAACATCGCCCCGTCAAATTAGTTTCTAAATTTCCAACAGAATGTTTGTTGAATAATAAATCCACCAAAGACATACAATTCGCACACTTAACGACGAAGTATTTCTGCCAATTTTAATTATGACGTCAGCCTACATGTGACGTAATTCAGTATGTCGTCATATATTTTATTGACAGGTTGAATTCCTGTATTCGCCTTAATTTGGTGCTATTTATATCTGCGCTAAGCTCGTATTAATCAACAATCAAGTCTACAATGCAATATAAGTGTGACTTCCGTCTAGGTTGTGTTCTTTACCATATTAATTAGGACAATTGCTGCCATTTGTTGTTGCAATTTTTGATCGTGCTTTCTTCAGCACTTTTGGGACGATAGACTTACGCGTGTTCACACTAGAGAGTCAATTCGGAGTAACGCTAGTATGGATTTAGATTTAAAGACCGCCTGACCTCACCATTATTTAGGACACCCCCACACGTGCGCACGCACGTATGTACATACGCGCACACGCACCCGCCGTTTCACCATTAGTTTGCACTTTCCGCGACCACACTCTAGTCTGCAACATTCGTTAGTCCTTTAATGTCTAAATTTGGTCTTTAAAAAATCTAAATATTTGCTTATTGAATGTCCATTTTTAGGCCAAGAGAAGACTATTTTTGAAAATTTATCACTGGAACGACTTCTTTTCCAGTGTTACATTTTCAAAAATATTCTACTTTTGACCTGCAAAGAGACGTTCCTCAGAATCACAGCAGAGGCCAGTTGTGGCCGGTTTCGCGATGAAAGGGTTAACCCTTTTCGCCCCACACTCAAGAATGCAATATTTTTAAACCTTGTGACCCTAAGCTCCACACGGTAGTGGACGGCACCATTCTTCAACTATTTCAGCCTTATGCTCCAAACAACATTCTTATCTAACTCCTTCAGCCCCACACTCTAGACTGAAACTTTCTCTAACCATTTCAGTACCCAGATCCGACATCGCCACGCTATAATAATGTTATCCCCATTCACCGGTCTGCACAATTCTATCACTAACGACTTCACTGCAGCTTGTAGTGTACTTTATTAAACCAGTCAGCTCCACATTACAGCCTACAGTAATCCTTAACCTCTCAGCCCCACATTATAGCCTGCAGTAATCCTTAACCGCTTAGCCCCATATTATAGCCTGCAGTAATCCTTAACCGCTTAGCCCCACATTACAGCCTGCAGTAATCCTTAACCTCTTAGCCCCACATTACAGCCTGCAGTAATCCTTAACCTCTCAGCCCCACATTACAGCCTACAGTAATCCTTAACCGCTTAGCCCCATATTACAGCCTACAGTAATCCTTAACCTCTTAGCCCCACATTATAGCCTGCAGTAATCCTTAACCTCTTAGTCCCACATTACAGCCTGCAGTAATCCTTAACCTCTTAGCCCCACATTACAGCCTGCAGTAATCCTTAACCTCTTAGCCCCACATTACAGCCTGCAGTAATCCTTAACCTCTTAGCCCCACATTACAGCCTGCAGTAATCCTTAACCTCTTAGCCCCACATTACAGCCTGCAGTAATCCTTAACCTCTTAGCCCCACATTACAGCCTGCAGTAATCCTTAACCTCTTAGCCCCACATTACAGCCTGCAGTAATCCTTAACCTCTTAGCCCCACATTATAGCCTGCAGTAATCCTTAACCTCTTAGCCCCACATTACAGCCTACAGTAATCCTTAACCTCTTAGCCCCACATTACAGCCTGCAGTAATCCTTAACCTCTTAGCCCCACATTATAGCCTGCAGTAATCCTTAACCGCTTAGCCCCACATTACAGCCTGCAGTAATCCTTAACCTCTTAGCCCCACATTACAGCCTGCAGTAATCCTTAACCTCTTAGCCCCACATTATAGCCTGCAGTAATCCTTAACCTCTTAGCCCCACATTACAGCCTGCAGTAATCCTTAACCTCTTAGCCCCACATTACAGCCTGCAGTAATCCTTAACCTCTTAGCCCCACATTACAGCCTACAGTAATCCTTAACCTCTTAGCCCCACATTACAGCCTGCAGTAATCCTTAACCTCTTAGCCCCACATTATAGCCTGCAGTAATCCTTAACCTCTTAGTCCCACATTACAGCCAGCAGTAATCCGTAACCTCTTAGCCCCATATTACAGACTGCAGTAATCCTTAACCTCTTAGCCCCACATTACAGCCTGCAGTAATCCTTAACCTCTTAGCCCCACATTACAGCCTGCAGTAATCCTTAACCTCTTAACCCCACATTACAGCCTGCAGTAATCCTTAACCTCTTAGCCCCACATTATAGCCTTAAATAATCCGTAACCTCTTAGCCCCATATTACAGCCTGCAGTAATCCTTAACCTCTTAGCCCCACATTATAGCCTGCAGTAATCCTTAACCTCTTAGCCCCACATTACAGCCTGCAGTAATCCTTAACCTCTTAGTCCCACATTAAACCCTGCAGTACTCCTTAACCTCTTAGCCCCATATTACAGCCTGCAGTAATCCTTAACCTCTTAGCCCCACATTACAGCCTGCAGTAATCCTTAACCTCTTAGTCCCACATTAAACCCTGCAGTACTCCTTAACCTCTTAGCCCCACATTACAGCCTGCAGTAATCCGTAACCTCTTATCCCCACATTACAGCCGGCAGTAATCCTTAACCTCTTAACCCCACTTTACAGCCTACAGTAATCCTTAACCTCTTAGCCCCACATTACAGCCTACAGTAATCATTAACCTCTTAGCCCCACATTACAGCCTGCAGTAATCCTTAACCTCTTATCCCCACATTACAGCCTGCAGTAATCCTTAACCTCTTAGCTCCACATTACAGGCTACAGTAATCCTTAACCTCTTAGCCCCACATTACAGCCTACAGTAATCATTAACCTCTTAGCCCCACATTACAGCCTGCAGTAATCCTTAACCTCCTAGCCCCACATTACGGCCAGCAGTAATCCTTAACCTCTTAGCTCCACATTACAGCCTGCAGTAATCCGTAACCTCTTAGCTCCACATTACAGCCTGCAGTAATCCTTAACCTCTTAGCTCCACATTACAGCCTGCAGTAATCCTTAACCTCTTAGCTCCACATTACAGCCTGCAGTAATCCTTAACCTCTTAGCCCCACATTACAGCCTACAGTAATCCTTAACCTCTTAGCCCCACATTATAGCCTGCAGTAATCCTTAACCTCTTAGCCCCACATTACAGCCAGCAGTAATCCGTAACCTCTTAGCCCCATATTACAGCCTACAGTAATCCTTAACCTCTTAGCCCCACATTACAGCCTGCAGTAATCCTTAACCTCTTAGCCCCACATTACAGCCTGCAGTAATCCTTAACCTCTTAACCCCACATTACAGCCTGCAGTAATCCTTAACCTCTTAGCCCCACATTATAGCCTACAGTAATCCTTAACCTCTTAGCCCCACATTACAGCCTGCAGTAATCCTTAACCTCTTAGCCCCATATTACAGCCTACAGTAATCCTTAACCTCTTAGCCCCACATTACAGCCTGCAGTAATCCTTAACCGCTTAGCCCCATATTACAGCCTGCAGTACTCCTTAACCTCTTAGCCCCATATTACAGCCTGCAGTAATCCTTAACCTCTTAGCCCCACATTACAGCCTGCAGTAATCCTTAACCTCTTAGTCCCACATTAAACCCTGCAGTACTCCTTAACCTCTTAGCCCCACATTACAGCCTGCAGTAATCCGTAACCTCTTATCCCCACATTACAGCCGGCAGTAATCCTTAACCTCTTAACCCCACTTTACAGCCTACAGTAATCCTTAACCTCTTAGCCCCACATTACAGCCTACAGTAATCCTTAACCTCTTAGCCCCACATTACAGCCTGCAGTAATCCTTAACCGCTTAGCCCCACATTACAGCCTGCAGTAATCCTTAACCTCTTAGCCCCACATTATAGCCTGCAGTAATCCTTAACCGCTTAGCCCCACATTACAGCCTGCAGTAATCCTTAACCTCTTAGCCCCACATTACAGCCTGCAGTAATCCTTAACCGCTTAGCCCCATATTACAGCCTGCAGTAATCCTTAACCTCTTAGCCCCACATTACAGCCTACAGTAATCCTTAACCTCTTAGCCCCATATTACAGCCTGCAGTAATCCTTAACCTCTTAGCCCCACATTACAGCCTGCAGTAATCCTTAACCTCTTAGCCCCACATTACAGCCTGCAGTAATCCTTAACCTCTTAGCCCCACATTATAGCCTGCAGTAATCCTTAACCTCTTAGCCCCACATTACAGCCTGCAGTAATCCTTAACCTCTTAGCCCCACATTACAGCCTGCAGTAATCATTAACCTCTTAGCCCCATATTACAGCCTGCAGTAATCCTTAACCTCTTAACCCCACATTACAGCCTGCAGTAATCCTTAACCTCTTAGCCCCACATTACGGCCAGCAGTAATCCTTAACCTCTTAGCCCCATATTACAGCCTGCAGTAATCCTTAACCTCTTAGCCCCACATTACAGCCTGCAGTAATCCTTAACCTCTTAGCCCCACATTACAGCCTGCAGTAATCCTTAACCTCTTAGCCCCACATTACGGCCAGCAGTAATCCTTAACCTCTTAGCCCTAAATTGCAGTCTGCGGTAATCCTTAACCTCTTAGCTCCACATTACAGCCTGCAGTAATCCTTAACCTCTTAGTCCCACATTAAACCCTGCAGTACTCCTTAACCTCTTAGCCCCATATTACAGCCTGCAGTAATCCTTAACCTCTTAGCCCCACATTACAGCCTGCAGTAATCCTTAACCTCTTAGTCCCACATTAAACCCTGCAGTACTCCTTAACCTCTTATCCCCACATTACAGCCTGCAGTAATCCTTAACCTCTTATCCCCACATTACAGCCTGCAGTAATCCTTAACCTCTTAGCCCCACATTACAGCCTGCAGTAATCCTTAACCTCTTAGCTCCACATTACAGCCTGCAGTAATCCTTAACCTCTTAGTCCCACATTAAACCCTGCAGTACTCCTTAACCTCTTAGCCCCATATTACAGCCTGCAGTAATCCTTAACCTCTTAGCCCCACATTACAGCCTGCAGTAATCCTTAACCTCTTAGTCCCACATTAAACCCTGCAGTACTCCTTAACCTCTTAGCCCCACATTACAGCCTGCAGTAATCCGTAACCTCTTATCCCCACATTACAGCCGGCAGTAATCCTTAACCTCTTAACCCCACTTTACAGCCTACAGTAATCCTTAACCTCTTAGCCCCACATTACAGCCTACAGTAATCATTAACCTCTTAGCCCCACATTACAGCCTGCAGTAATCCTTAACCTCCTAGCCCCACATTACGGCCAGCAGTAATCCTTAACCTCTTAGCTCCACATTACAGCCTGCAGTAATCCGTTAACCTCTTAGCTCCACATTACAGCCTGCAGTAATCCTTAACCTCTTAGCTCCACATTACAGCCTGCAGTAATCCTTAACCTCTTAGCCCCACATTACAGCCTGCATCGTTCTATAACCCTTTCAAACAAACACTGTTGGCTGCAGCATTTTAAACACTCAGTTCCCACACAATACTTAGCATTTTTAAAATTTCAAACCTGCATAATTCTTTAACCCATTTTAGCCCACAATCCAAAATTTGCCATTAGTTAGTGTAACCACATCATAGGCATTGCCTTTGGTGGATGTCTGTTTTGTACTGTTACTCAAAGCGCTAAAATACTACTTATATCAATTACGCATTTTAATGGTCAACACTTTTCAAGAAATTTTAATATTAGAAGACAATTTTTTCTTTGTAAATTGACCTCTGAAATATTTGACCGGCTTGACCATTAAAGGGGTAATGGTCAGGAAAATTCACTCTATGGCTTACCTAGTATCCATTTGCAGGTCAAGAAAAGAATATTTTTGAAAATTTGCCACTGGAATGACTGGCTCGGTTACCGAGCCAGTCATTCCAGTGGTTAATTTTAAAAAATACTCATATATTATATATATATAATCTAACAGTACAAAACAGGCATCCACCAAAGGCAAGGCCTATGATGTAATTACACTAACTAATGGCAAATTTTGGATCTAACAGTACAAAACAGGCATCCTTTGTCAATGGGTGGAAGGACATTTTTGCTATGAATAAAATGCCATCTAATCCACAGTAAACATAAAGCACCATTTTTAGTGACATCTTTAAAGAATTTATGTTATTGCTGCTGCAAACTGTTGTTTTGTAAAACTGCACTGACTTTAAAATATACGATTTGAAAAATGAACACCAACTGGGTCACTGATAATCTGGCGACCAAGGAAGGGAGATAAATCCCATGCGTGTCAAGCAATATATATATATATATATATATATATATATATATA
>CM067366.1:63687743-63777018 GCA_034401795.1 Chaetoderma sp. LZ-2023a | reverse complement strand
CTATAATGGCGTCCTATAATGGCGTCCTATAATGGTGTGCTATAATGGCATCCTATAATGGCATCCTATAATGGCGTCCTATAATGGCGTCCTATAATGGCGTCCTATAATGGCGTCCTATAATGGCGTCCTATAATGGCATCCTATAATGGCGTCCTATAATGGCGTCCTATAATGGCGTCCTATAATGGTGTGCTATAATGGGGTCCTATAATGGGGTCCTATAATGGCATCCTATAATGGGGTCCTATAATGGCATCCTATAATGGCGTCCTATAATGGTGTGCTATAATGGGGTCCTATAATGGCATCCTATAATGGCATCCTATAATGGGGTCCTATAATGGCATCCTATAATGGCATCCTATAATGGCATCCTATAATGGTGTGCTATAATGGCATCCTATAATGGCATCCTATAATGGTGTGCTATAATGGCATCCTATAATGGGGTCCTATAATGGCGTCCTATAATGGCATCCTATAATGGGGTCCTATAATGGCATCCTATAATGGCGTCCTATAATGGCATCCTATAATGGCGTCCTATAATGGCATCCTATAATGGCATCCTATAATGGCGTCCTATAATGGCGTCCTATAATGGCATCCTATAATGGGGTCCTATAATGGCATCCTATAATGGCATCCTATAATGGCGTCCTATAATGGCGTCCTATAATGGCGTCCTATAATGGCGTCTTATAATGGCGTCCTATAATGGCATCCTATAATGGCGTCCTATAATGGTGTGCTATAATGGCATCCTATAATGGTGTCCTATAATGGCGTCCTATAATGGCGTCCTATAATGGCATCCTATAATGGTGTCCTATAATGGCATCCTATAATGGTGTCTTATAATGGCGTCCTATAATGGCATCCTATAATGGTGTCCTATAATGGCATCCTATAATGGCATCCTATAATGGCATCCTATAATGGCGTCCTATAATGGTGTGCTATAATGGCATCCTATAATGGTGTCCTATAATGGCGTCCTATAATGGCGTCCTATAATGGCGTCCTATAATGGTGTCCTATAATGGCATCCTATAATGGTGTCTTATAATGGCATCCTATAATGGCGTCCTATAATGGCGTCCTATAATGGTGTCTTATAATGGCATCCTATAATGGCGTCCTATAATGGCGTCCTATAATGGTGTCTTATAATGGCGTCCTATAATGGCATCCTATAATGGCATCCTATAATGGCATCCTATAATGGCGTCCTATAATGGCATCCTATAATGGCATCCTATAATGGCGTCCTATAATGGCGTCCTATAATGGCATCCTATAATGGCGTCCTATAATGGTGTCTTATAATGGCATCCTATAATGGTGTCCTATAATGGCGTCCTATAATGGCGTCCTATAATGGTGTCTTATAATGGCGTCCTATAATGGCATCCTATAATGGCGTCCTATAATGGCATCCTATAATGGTGTGCTATAATGGCGTCCTATAATGGCATCCTATAATGGCGTCCTATAATGGCATCCTATAATGGCGTCCTATAATGGCATCCTATAATGGCGTCGTATAATGGCGTCCTATAATGGCATCCTATAATGGCGTCGTATAATGGCGTCCTATAATGGCGTCCTATAATGGCGTCCTATAATGGTGTGCTATAATGGCATCCTATAATGGCATCCTATAATGGCATCCTATAATGGCGTCCTATAATGGCATCCTATAATGGTGTCCTATAATGGCATCCTATAATGGCGTCCTATAATGGCGTCCTATAATGGCATCCTATAATGGCGTCGTATAATGGCGTCCTATAATGGCATCCTATAATGGCGTCGTATAATGGCGTCCTATAATGGCGTCCTATAATGGAGTCCTATAATGGTGTGCTATAATGGCATCCTATAATGGCATCCTATAATGGCGTCCTATAATGGCGTCCTATAATGGCATCCTATAATGGCGTCCTATAATGGCGTCCTATAATGGCATCCTATAATGGCGTCCTATAATGGCATCCTATAATGGCGTCCTATAATGGTGTGCTATAATGGCGTCCTATAATGGTGTGCTATAATGGCATCCTATAATGGCATCCTATAATGGCGTCCTATAATGGCATCCTATAATGGGGTCCTATAATGGCATCCTATAATGGCGTCCTATAATGGTGTCCTATAATGGCATCCTATAATGGTGTCTTATAATGGCGTCCTATAATGGCGTCCTATAATGGCATCCTATAATGGTGTCCTATAATGGCGTCCTATAATGGCGTCCTATAATGGCGTGCTATAATGGCATCCTATAATGGCGTCCTATAATGGCATCCTATAATGGCGTCCTATAATGGCGTCCTATAATGGCATCCTATAATGGCGTCCTATAATGGCGTCCTATAATGGCATCCTATAATGGCGTCCTATAATGGCGTCCTATAATGGTGTCCTATAATGGCGTCCTATAATGGTGTCCTATAATGGCGTCCTATAATGGCGTCCTATAATGGTGTCCTATAATGGTGTCCTATAATGGCGTCCTATAATGGTGTCCTATAATGGTGTCCTATAATGGCGTCCTATAATGGTGTCCTATAATGGCGTCCTATAATGGTGTCCTATAATGGCGTCCTATAATGGTGTCCTATAATGGTGTCCTATAATGGTGTCCTATAATGGTGTCCTATAATGGCGTCCTATAATGGCGTCCTATAATGGCATCCTATAATGGCGTCCTATAATGGCGTCCTATAATGGTGTGCTATAATGGCATCCTATAATGGCATCCTATAATGGCATCCTATAATGGCATCCTATAATGGTGTCCTATAATGGCATCCTATAATGGCGTCCTATAATGGCATCCTATAATGGTGTCCTATAATGGTGTGCTATAATGGCATCCTATAATGGTGTCCTATAATGGTGTGCTATAATGGCATCCTATAATGGTGTCCTATAATGGCGTCCTATAATGGCATCCTATAATGGTGTCCTATAATGGCATCCTATAATGATGTCCTATAATGGTGTGCTATAATGGCATCCTATAATGGCGTCCTATAATGGCATCCTATAATGGCGTCCTATAATGGCGTCCTATAATGGCATCCTATAATGGCGTCCTATAATGGCATCCTATAATGGTGTCTTATAATGGCGTCCTATAATGGCATCCTATAATGGCATCCTATAATGGCATCCTATAATGGCGTCCTAAATTGGCGTCCTATAATGGTGTCTTATAATGGCGTCCTATAATGGCATCCTATAATGGCATCCTATAATGGCGTCCTATAATGGCATCCTATAATGGTGTCTTATAATGGCGTCCTATAATGGCGTCCTATAATGGCATCCTATAATGGTGTCCTATAATGGTGTCTTATAATGGTGTCCTATAATGGCGTCCTATAATGGTGTCTTATAATGGCATCCTATAATGGCGTCCTATAATGGCATTCTATAATGGTGTCCTATAATGGTGTCTTATAATGGTGTCCTATAATGGTGTCTTATAATGGTGTCTTATAATGGCATCCTATAATGGCGTCCTATAATGGCATCCTATAATGGTGTCCTATAATGGTGTCTTATAATGGCATCCTATAATGGCGTCCTATAATGGCGTCCTATAATGGTGTCTTATAATGGCATCCTATAATGGTGTCTTATAATGGCGTCCTATAATGGTGTCTTATAATGGCGTCCTATAATGGCATCCTATAATGGCATCCTATAATGGCATCCTATAATGGCGTCCTATAATGGCATCCTATAATGGCATCCTATAATGGCGTCCTATAATGGCGTCCTATAATGGCATCCTATAATGGCGTCCTATAATGGTGTCTTATAATGGCATCCTATAATGGTGTCCTATAATGGCGTCCTATAATGGCGTCCTATAATGGTGTCTTATAATGGCGTCCTATAATGGCATCCTATAATGGCGTCCTATAATGGCATCCTATAATGGTGTGCTATAATGGCGTCCTATAATGGCATCCTATAATGGCGTCCTATAATGGCATCCTATAATGGCGTCCTATAATGGCATCCTATAATGGCGTCGTATAATGGCGTCCTATAATGGCATCCTATAATGGCGTCGTATAATGGCGTCCTATAATGGCGTCCTATAATGGCGTCCTATAATGGTGTGCTATAATGGCATCCTATAATGGCATCCTATAATGGCATCCTATAATGGCGTCCTATAATGGCATCCTATAATGGTGTCCTATAATGGCATCCTATAATGGCGTCCTATAATGGCGTCCTATAATGGCATCCTATAATGGCGTCGTATAATGGCGTCCTATAATGGCATCCTATAATGGCGTCGTATAATGGCGTCCTATAATGGCGTCCTATAATGGAGTCCTATAATGGTGTGCTATAATGGCATCCTATAATGGCATCCTATAATGGCGTCCTATAATGGCGTCCTATAATGGCATCCTATAATGGCGTCCTATAATGGCGTCCTATAATGGCATCCTATAATGGCGTCCTATAATGGCATCCTATAATGGCGTCCTATAATGGTGTGCTATAATGGCGTCCTATAATGGTGTGCTATAATGGCATCCTATAATGGCATCCTATAATGGCGTCCTATAATGGCATCCTATAATGGGGTCCTATAATGGCATCCTATAATGGCGTCCTATAATGGTGTCCTATAATGGCATCCTATAATGGTGTCTTATAATGGCGTCCTATAATGGCGTCCTATAATGGCATCCTATAATGGTGTCCTATAATGGCGTCCTATAATGGCGTCCTATAATGGCGTGCTATAATGGCATCCTATAATGGCGTCCTATAATGGCATCCTATAATGGCGTCCTATAATGGCGTCCTATAATGGCATCCTATAATGGCGTCCTATAATGGCGTCCTATAATGGCATCCTATAATGGCGTCCTATAATGGCGTCCTATAATGGTGTCCTATAATGGCGTCCTATAATGGTGTCCTATAATGGCGTCCTATAATGGCGTCCTATAATGGTGTCCTATAATGGTGTCCTATAATGGCGTCCTATAATGGTGTCCTATAATGGTGTCCTATAATGGCGTCCTATAATGGTGTCCTATAATGGCGTCCTATAATGGTGTCCTATAATGGCGTCCTATAATGGTGTCCTATAATGGTGTCCTATAATGGTGTCCTATAATGGTGTCCTATAATGGCGTCCTATAATGGCGTCCTATAATGGCATCCTATAATGGCGTCCTATAATGGCGTCCTATAATGGTGTGCTATAATGGCATCCTATAATGGCATCCTATAATGGCATCCTATAATGGCATCCTATAATGGTGTCCTATAATGGCATCCTATAATGGCGTCCTATAATGGCATCCTATAATGGTGTCCTATAATGGTGTGCTATAATGGCATCCTATAATGGTGTCCTATAATGGTGTGCTATAATGGCATCCTATAATGGTGTCCTATAATGGCGTCCTATAATGGCATCCTATAATGGTGTCCTATAATGGCATCCTATAATGATGTCCTATAATGGTGTGCTATAATGGCATCCTATAATGGCGTCCTATAATGGCATCCTATAATGGCGTCCTATAATGGCGTCCTATAATGGCATCCTATAATGGCGTCCTATAATGGCATCCTATAATGGTGTCTTATAATGGCGTCCTATAATGGCATCCTATAATGGCATCCTATAATGGCATCCTATAATGGCGTCCTAAATTGGCGTCCTATAATGGTGTCTTATAATGGCGTCCTATAATGGCATCCTATAATGGCATCCTATAATGGCGTCCTATAATGGCATCCTATAATGGTGTCTTATAATGGCGTCCTATAATGGCGTCCTATAATGGCATCCTATAATGGTGTCCTATAATGGTGTCTTATAATGGTGTCCTATAATGGCGTCCTATAATGGTGTCTTATAATGGCATCCTATAATGGCGTCCTATAATGGCATTCTATAATGGTGTCCTATAATGGTGTCTTATAATGGTGTCCTATAATGGTGTCTTATAATGGTGTCTTATAATGGCATCCTATAATGGCGTCCTATAATGGCATCCTATAATGGTGTCCTATAATGGTGTCTTATAATGGTGTCTTATAATGGTGTCCTATAATGGCGTCCTATAATGGCATCCTATAATGGCGTCCTATAATGGCGTCCTATAATGGCATCCTATAATGGTGTCCTATAATGGTGTCTTATAATGGTGTCTTATAATGGTGTCCTATAATGGCGTCCTATAATGGCATCCTATAATGGCGTCCTATAATGGGGTGCTATAATGGCATCCTATAATGGCGTCCTATAATGGTGTCCTATAATGGCATCCTATAATGGTGTCTTATAATGGCGTCCTATAATGGCATCCTATAATGGTGTGCTATAATGGCATCCTATAATGGGGTCCTATAATGGCATCCTATAATGGCGTCCTATAATGGCGTCCTATAATGGCATCCTATAATGGCGTCCTATAATGGCATCCTATAATGGTGTCTTATAATGGCGTCCTATAATGGCATCCTATAATGGCATCCTATAATGGCATCCTATAATGGCATCCTATAATGGCATCCTATAATGGCGTCCTATAATGGCGTCCTATAATGGCATCCTATAATGGCGTCCTATAATGGCATTCTATAATGGTGTCCTATAATGGTGTCTTATAATGGTGTCCTATAATGGTGTCTTATAATGGTGTCTTATAATGGCATCCTATAATGGCGTCCTATAATGGCATCCTATAATGGTGTCCTATAATGGTGTCTTATAATGGTGTCTTATAATGGTGTCCTATAATGGTGTGCTATAATGGCGTCCTATAATGGCATCCTATAATGGCGTCCTATAATGGCATCCTATAATGGCGTCCTATAATGGCATCCTATAATGGCGTCGTATAATGGCATCCTATAATGGCATCCTATAATGGCGTCGTATAATGGCGTCCTATAATGGCGTCCTATAATGGCGTCCTATAATGGTGTGCTATAATGGCATCCTATAATGGCATCCTATAATGGCGTCCTATAATGGCGTCCTATAATGGCATCCTATAATGGCGTCCTATAATGGCGTCCTATAATGGCATCCTATAATGGCGTCGTATAATGGCGTCCTATAATGGCATCCTATAATGGCGTCGTATAATGGCGTCCTATAATGGCGTCCTATAATGGAGTCCTATAATGGTGTGCTATAATGGCATCCTATAATGGCGTCGTATAATGGCGTCTTATAATGGCATCCTATAATGGCATCCTATAATGGCGTCCTATAATGGCGTCCTATAATGGCATCCTATAATGGCGTCCTATAATGGCGTCCTATAATGGCATCCTATAATGGCGTCCTATAATGGCATCCTATAATGGCGTCCTATAATGGTGTGCTATAATGGCGTCCTATAATGGTGTGCTATAATGGCATCCTATAATGGCATCCTATAATGGCGTCCTATAATGGCGTCCTATAATGGCGTCCTATAATGGCATCCTATAATGGCATCCTATAATGGGGTCCTATAATGGCATCCTATAATGGCGTCCTATAATGGCGTCCTATAATGGTGTGCTATAATGGCATCCTATAATGGCGTCCTATAATGGCATCCTATAATGGCGTCCTATAATGGCGTCCTATAATGGCATCCTATAATGGCGTCCTATAATGGCATCCTATAATGGTGTCTTATAATGGCGTCCTATAATGGCATCCTATAATGGCATCCTATAATGGCATCCTATAATGGCGTCCTAAATTGGCGTCCTATAATGGTGTCTTATAATGGCGTCCTATAATGGCATCCTATAATGGCATCCTATAATGGCGTCCTATAATGGCATCCTATAATGGTGTCCTATAATGGTGTCTTATAATGGCGTCCTATAATGGCATCCTATAATGGCATCCTATAATGGCGTCCTATAATGGCATCCTATAATGGTGTCCTATAATGGTGTCCTATAATGGCGTCCTATAATGGCATCCTATAATGGCGTCCTATAATGGCATTCTATAATGGTGTCCTATAATGGCATCCTATAATGGCGTCTTATAATGGTGTCTTATAATGGCATCCTATAATGGCGTCCTATAATGGCATCCTATAATGGCGTCTTATAATGGTGTCTTATAATGGCATCCTATAATGGCGTCCTATAATGGCATCCTATAATGGTGTCCTATAATGGTGTCTTATAATGGTGTCCTATAATGGTGTCCTATAATGGTGTCTTATAATGGCATCCTATAATGGCGTCCTATAATGGTGTCCTATAATGGTGTCTTATAATGGCGTCCTATAATGGCATCCTATAATGGCATCCTATAATGGCATCCTATAATGGCGTCCTAAATTGGCGTCCTATAATGGTGTCTTATAATGGTGTCCTATAATGGCATCCTATAATGGCGTCCTATAATGGCATCCTATAATGGTGTCTTATAATGGCATCCTATAATGGCGTCCTATAATGGCGTCCTATAATGGCATCCTATAATGGTGTCCTATAATGGTGTCTTATAATGGTGTCCTATAATGGCGTTCTATAATGGTGTCTTATAATGGCATCCTATAATGGCGTCCTATAATGGCATTCTATAATGGTGTCCTATAATGGTGTCCTATAATGGTGTCCTATAATGGTGTCTTATAATGGCATCCTATAATGGCGTCCTATAATGGCATTCTATAATGGTGTCCTATAATGGCGTCCTATAATGGCATTCTATAATGGTGTCCTATAATGGTGTCTTATAATGGCGTCCTATAATGGCATCCTATAATGGCATCTTATAATGGCATCCTATAATGGCATCCTATAATGGTGTCTTATAATGGCGTCCTATAATGGCGTCCTATAATGGCGTCCTATAATGGCATCCTATAATGGCGTCCTATAATGGCGTCCTATAATGGCATCCTATAATGGCATCCTATAATGGCGTCCTATAATGGCGTCCTATAATGGTGTCCTATAATGGCATCCTATAATGGCGTCCTATAATGGCATCCTATAATGGTGTCTTATAATGGCATCCTATAATGGCATCCTATAATGGTGTCTTATAATGGTGTCTTATAATGGCATCCTATAATGGCATCCTATAATGGTGTCTTATAATGGTGTCTTATAATGGCGTCCTATAATGGCATCCTATAATGGCATCCTATAATGGTGTCCTATAATGGCGTCCTATAATGGCGTCCTATAATGGTGTCCTATAATGGCATCCTATAATGGCATCCTATAATGGCATCCTATAATGGTGTCCTATAATGGCATCCTATAATGGCGTCCTATAATGGCATCCTATAATGGCATCCTATAATGGCATCCTATAATGGCATCCTATAATGGCATCCTATAACTATAATGGTGTCTTATAATGGCATCCTATAATGGTGTCTTATAATGGCATCCTATAATGGCGTCCTATAATGGCGTCCTATAATGGCATCCTATAATGGCGTCGTATAATGGCGTCCTATAATGGCGTCCTATAATGGCATCCTATAATGGCGTCCTATAATGGCGTCCTATAATGGTGTCCTATAATGGCGTCCTATAATGGCGTCCTATAATGGCGTCCTATAATGGCGTCCTATAATGGCGTCCTATAATGGCGTCCTATAATGGCGTCCTATAATGGCATCCTATAATGGCATCCTATAATGGTGTCCTATAATGGCATCCTATAATGGTGTTCTATAATGGCGTCCTATAATGGCATCCTATAATGGTGTCCTATAATGGCGTCCTATAATGGTGTTCTATAATGGCATCCTATAATGGTGTCCTATAATGGCGTCCTATAATGGCGTCCTATAATGGCGTCCTATAATGGCGTCCTATAATGGCATCCTATAATGGCATCCTATAATGGTGTCCTATAATGGCATCCTATAATGGTGTTCTATAATGGCGTCCTATAATGGCATCCTATAATGGTGTCCTATAATGGCGTCCTATAATGGTGTTCTATAATGGCATCCTATAATGGCATCCTATAATGGTGTCCTATAATGGCATCCTATAATGGCATCCTATAATGGTGTTCTATAATGGCGTCCTATAATGGCATCCTATAATGGTGTCCTATAATGGCGTCCTATAATGGTGTTCTATAATGGCATCCTATAATGGTGTTCTATAATGGCATCCTATAATGGTGTCCTATAATGGCATCCTATAATGGTGTTCTATAATGGCATCCTATAATGGTGTCCTATAATGGCGTCCTATAATGGCGTCCTATAATGGCGTCCTATAATGGCGTCCTATAATGGCATCCTATAATGGCATCCTATAATGGTGTCCTATAATGGCATCCTATAATGGTGTTCTATAATGGCGTCCTATAATGGCATCCTATAATGGTGTCCTATAATGGCGTCCTATAATGGTGTTCTATAATGGCATCCTATAATGGCATCCTATAATGGTGTCCTATAATGGCATCCTATAATGGCATCCTATAATGGTGTTCTATAATGGCGTCCTATAATGGCATCCTATAATGGTGTCCTATAATGGCGTCCTATAATGGTGTTCTATAATGGCATCCTATAATGGTGTTCTATAATGGCATCCTATAATGGTGTCCTATAATGGCATCCTATAATGGTGTTCTATAATGGCGTCCTATAATGGCGTCCTATAATGGCGTCCTATAATGGCATCCTATAATGGCATCCTATAATGGCGTCCTATAATGGCATCCTATAATGGCGTCCTATAATGGCGTCCTATAATGGCATCCTATAATGGTGTCTTATAATGGCATCCTATAATGGCATCCTATAATGGTGTCTTATAATGGTGTCTTATAATGGCATCCTATAATGGTGTCCTATAATGGCGTCCTATAATGGCGTCCTATAATGGTGTCCTATAATGGCATCCTATAATGGCATCCTATAATGGCATCCTATAATGGCATCCTATAATGGCGTCCTATAATGGCATCCTATAATGGCATCCTATAATGGTGTCTTATAATGGCATCCTATAATGGTGTCCTATAATGGCGTCCTATAATGGCATCCTATAATGGCGTCCTATAATGGCATCCTATAATGGCATCCTATAATGGTGTCCTATAATGGTGTCCTATAATGGCATCCTATAATGGCATCCTATAATGGCATCCTATAATGGTGTCTTATAATGGCATCCTATAATGGCATCCTATAACTATAATGGTGTCTTATAATGGCATCCTATAATGGTGTCTTATAATGGCATCCTATAATGGCGTCCTATAATGGCGTCCTATAATGGCATCCTATAATGGCGTCCTATAATGGCGTCCTATAATGGCGTCCTATAATGGCATCCTATAATGGCGTCCTATAATGGCGTCCTATAATGGTGTCCTATAATGGCGTCCTATAATGGCGTCCTATAATGGCGTCCTATAATGGCGTCCTATAATGGCGTCCTATAATGGCGTCCTATAATGGCGTCCTATAATGGCATCCTATAATGGCATCCTATAATGGTGTCCTATAATGGCATCCTATAATGGTGTTCTATAATGGCGTCCTATAATGGCATCCTATAATGGTGTCCTATAATGGCGTCCTATAATGGTGTTCTATAATGGCATCCTATAATGGTGTCCTATAATGGCGTCCTATAATGGTGTTCTATAATGGCATCCTATAATGGTGTCCTATAATGGCATCCTATAATGGTGTTCTATAATGGCGTCCTATAATGGCGTCCTATAATGGCGTCCTATAATGGCGTCCTATAATGGCGTCCTATAATGGCATCCTATAATGGCATCCTATAATGGCATCCTATAATGGTGTCCTATAATGGCATCCTATAATGGTGTTCTATAATGGTGTCCTATAATGGCATCCTATAATGGTGTTCTATAATGGCGTCCTATAATGGCATCCTATAATGGCATCCTATAATGGCGTCCTATAATGGTGTCCTATAATGGCATCCTATAATGGCGTCCTATAATGGCATCCTATAATGGCGTCCTATAATGGCATCCTATAATGGCATCCTATAATGGCATCCTATAATGGTGTCCTATAATGGTGTGCTATAATGGCATCCTATAATGGCATCCTATAATGGCGTCCTATAATGGCATCCTATAATGGCGTCCTATAATGGCGTCCTTTAATGGTGTCCTATAATGGCGTCCTATAATGGCGTCCTATAATGGCGTCCTATAATGGCGTCCTATAATGGCGTCCTATAATGGCATCCTATAATGGCATCCTATAATGGCATCCTATAATGGTGTCCTATAATGGCATCCTATAATGGCATCCTATAATGGCGTCCTATAATGGCGTCCTATAATGGCGTCCTATAATGGCGTCCTATAATGGCGTCCTATAATGGCATCCTATAATGGTGTTCTATAATGGCGTCCTATAATGGCATCCTATAATGGCATCCTATAATGGCGTCCTATAATGGCGTCCTATAATGGCGTCCTATAATGGCGTCCTATAATGGCATCCTATAATGGCGTCCTATAATGGTGTCCTATAATGGCATCCTATAATGGCGTCCTATAATGGCATCCTATAATGGCATCCTATAATGGCATCCTATAATGGTGTCCTATAATGGTGTGCTATAATGGCATCCTATAATGGCATCCTATAATGGCGTCCTATAATGGCATCCTATAATGGTGTCCTATAATGGTGTCTTATAATGGTGTCCTATAATGGTGTCCTATAATGGTGTCTTATAATGGCATCCTATAATGGCGTCCTATAATGGTGTCCTATAATGGTGTCTTATAATGGTGTCCTATAATGGTGTCTTATAATGGTGTCTTATAATGGCATCCTATAATGGCGTCCTATAATGGCGTCCTATAATGGCATCCTATAATGGTGTCCTATAATGGTGTCTTATAATGGTGTCCTATAATGGCGTCCTATAATGGTGTCTTATAATGGCATCCTATAATGGCGTCCTATAATGGCATTCTATAATGGTGTCCTATAATGGTGTCTTATAATGGTGTCCTATAATGGCGTTCTATAATGGTGTCTTATAATGGCATCCTATAATGGCGTCCTATAATGGCATTCTATAATGGTGTCCTATAATGGTGTCCTATAATGGTGTCCTATAATGGTGTCTTATAATGGCATCCTATAATGGCGTCCTATAATGGCATTCTATAATGGTGTCCTATAATGGCGTCCTATAATGGCATTCTATAATGGTGTCCTATAATGGTGTCTTATAATGGCGTCCTATAATGGCATCCTATAATGGCATCTTATAATGGCATCCTATAATGGCATCCTATAATGGTGTCTTATAATGGCGTCCTATAATGGCGTCCTATAATGGCGTCCTATAATGGCATCCTATAATGGCGTCCTATAATGGCGTCCTATAATGGCATCCTATAATGGCATCCTATAATGGCGTCCTATAATGGCGTCCTATAATGGTGTCCTATAATGGCATCCTATAATGGCGTCCTATAATGGCATCCTATAATGGTGTCTTATAATGGCATCCTATAATGGCATCCTATAATGGTGTCTTATAATGGTGTCTTATAATGGCATCCTATAATGGCATCCTATAATGGTGTCTTATAATGGTGTCTTATAATGGCGTCCTATAATGGCATCCTATAATGGCATCCTATAATGGTGTCCTATAATGGCGTCCTATAATGGCGTCCTATAATGGTGTCCTATAATGGCATCCTATAATGGCATCCTATAATGGCATCCTATAATGGTGTCCTATAATGGCATCCTATAATGGCGTCCTATAATGGCATCCTATAATGGCATCCTATAATGGCATCCTATAATGGCATCCTATAATGGCATCCTATAACTATAATGGTGTCTTATAATGGCATCCTATAATGGTGTCTTATAATGGCATCCTATAATGGCGTCCTATAATGGCGTCCTATAATGGCATCCTATAATGGCGTCGTATAATGGCGTCCTATAATGGCGTCCTATAATGGCATCCTATAATGGCGTCCTATAATGGCGTCCTATAATGGTGTCCTATAATGGCGTCCTATAATGGCGTCCTATAATGGCGTCCTATAATGGCGTCCTATAATGGCGTCCTATAATGGCGTCCTATAATGGCGTCCTATAATGGCATCCTATAATGGCATCCTATAATGGTGTCCTATAATGGCATCCTATAATGGTGTTCTATAATGGCGTCCTATAATGGCATCCTATAATGGTGTCCTATAATGGCGTCCTATAATGGTGTTCTATAATGGCATCCTATAATGGTGTCCTATAATGGCGTCCTATAATGGCGTCCTATAATGGCGTCCTATAATGGCGTCCTATAATGGCATCCTATAATGGCATCCTATAATGGTGTCCTATAATGGCATCCTATAATGGTGTTCTATAATGGCGTCCTATAATGGCATCCTATAATGGTGTCCTATAATGGCGTCCTATAATGGTGTTCTATAATGGCATCCTATAATGGCATCCTATAATGGTGTCCTATAATGGCATCCTATAATGGCATCCTATAATGGTGTTCTATAATGGCGTCCTATAATGGCATCCTATAATGGTGTCCTATAATGGCGTCCTATAATGGTGTTCTATAATGGCATCCTATAATGGTGTTCTATAATGGCATCCTATAATGGTGTCCTATAATGGCATCCTATAATGGTGTTCTATAATGGCATCCTATAATGGTGTCCTATAATGGCGTCCTATAATGGCGTCCTATAATGGCGTCCTATAATGGCGTCCTATAATGGCATCCTATAATGGCATCCTATAATGGTGTCCTATAATGGCATCCTATAATGGTGTTCTATAATGGCGTCCTATAATGGCATCCTATAATGGTGTCCTATAATGGCGTCCTATAATGGTGTTCTATAATGGCATCCTATAATGGCATCCTATAATGGTGTCCTATAATGGCATCCTATAATGGCATCCTATAATGGTGTTCTATAATGGCGTCCTATAATGGCATCCTATAATGGTGTCCTATAATGGCGTCCTATAATGGTGTTCTATAATGGCATCCTATAATGGTGTTCTATAATGGCATCCTATAATGGTGTCCTATAATGGCATCCTATAATGGTGTTCTATAATGGCGTCCTATAATGGCGTCCTATAATGGCGTCCTATAATGGCATCCTATAATGGCATCCTATAATGGCGTCCTATAATGGCATCCTATAATGGCGTCCTATAATGGCGTCCTATAATGGCATCCTATAATGGTGTCTTATAATGGCATCCTATAATGGCATCCTATAATGGTGTCTTATAATGGTGTCTTATAATGGCATCCTATAATGGTGTCCTATAATGGCGTCCTATAATGGCGTCCTATAATGGTGTCCTATAATGGCATCCTATAATGGCATCCTATAATGGCATCCTATAATGGCATCCTATAATGGCGTCCTATAATGGCATCCTATAATGGCATCCTATAATGGTGTCTTATAATGGCATCCTATAATGGTGTCCTATAATGGCGTCCTATAATGGCATCCTATAATGGCGTCCTATAATGGCATCCTATAATGGCATCCTATAATGGTGTCCTATAATGGTGTCCTATAATGGCATCCTATAATGGCATCCTATAATGGCATCCTATAATGGTGTCTTATAATGGCATCCTATAATGGCATCCTATAACTATAATGGTGTCTTATAATGGCATCCTATAATGGTGTCTTATAATGGCATCCTATAATGGCGTCCTATAATGGCGTCCTATAATGGCATCCTATAATGGCGTCCTATAATGGCGTCCTATAATGGCGTCCTATAATGGCATCCTATAATGGCGTCCTATAATGGCGTCCTATAATGGTGTCCTATAATGGCGTCCTATAATGGCGTCCTATAATGGCGTCCTATAATGGCGTCCTATAATGGCGTCCTATAATGGCGTCCTATAATGGCGTCCTATAATGGCATCCTATAATGGCATCCTATAATGGTGTCCTATAATGGCATCCTATAATGGTGTTCTATAATGGCGTCCTATAATGGCATCCTATAATGGTGTCCTATAATGGCGTCCTATAATGGTGTTCTATAATGGCATCCTATAATGGTGTCCTATAATGGCGTCCTATAATGGTGTTCTATAATGGCATCCTATAATGGTGTCCTATAATGGCATCCTATAATGGTGTTCTATAATGGCGTCCTATAATGGCGTCCTATAATGGCGTCCTATAATGGCGTCCTATAATGGCGTCCTATAATGGCATCCTATAATGGCATCCTATAATGGCATCCTATAATGGTGTCCTATAATGGCATCCTATAATGGTGTTCTATAATGGTGTCCTATAATGGCATCCTATAATGGTGTTCTATAATGGCGTCCTATAATGGCATCCTATAATGGCATCCTATAATGGCGTCCTATAATGGTGTCCTATAATGGCATCCTATAATGGCGTCCTATAATGGCATCCTATAATGGCGTCCTATAATGGCATCCTATAATGGCATCCTATAATGGCATCCTATAATGGTGTCCTATAATGGTGTGCTATAATGGCATCCTATAATGGCATCCTATAATGGCGTCCTATAATGGCATCCTATAATGGCGTCCTATAATGGCGTCCTTTAATGGTGTCCTATAATGGCGTCCTATAATGGCGTCCTATAATGGCGTCCTATAATGGCGTCCTATAATGGCGTCCTATAATGGCATCCTATAATGGCATCCTATAATGGCATCCTATAATGGTGTCCTATAATGGCATCCTATAATGGCATCCTATAATGGCGTCCTATAATGGCGTCCTATAATGGCGTCCTATAATGGCGTCCTATAATGGCGTCCTATAATGGCATCCTATAATGGTGTTCTATAATGGCGTCCTATAATGGCATCCTATAATGGCATCCTATAATGGCGTCCTATAATGGCGTCCTATAATGGCGTCCTATAATGGCGTCCTATAATGGCATCCTATAATGGCGTCCTATAATGGTGTCCTATAATGGCATCCTATAATGGCGTCCTATAATGGCATCCTATAATGGCATCCTATAATGGCATCCTATAATGGTGTCCTATAATGGTGTGCTATAATGGCATCCTATAATGGCATCCTATAATGGCGTCCTATAATGGCATCCTATAATTGCATCCTATAATGGCATCCTATAATGGTGTCCTATAATGGCGTCCTATAATGGCGTCCTATAATGGCGTCTTATAATGGCGTCCTATAATGGCATCCTATAATGGTGTCCTATAATGGCATCCTATAATGGCATCCTATAATGGTGTCCTATAATGGCGTCCTATAATGGCGTCCTATAATGGCGTCTTATAATGGCGTCCTATAATGGCATCCTATAATGGCGTCCTATAATGGCATCCTATAATGGTGTCCTATAATGCCATCCTATAATGGCGTCCTATAATGGTGTCCTATAATGGCATCCTATAATGGCGTCCTATAATGGCATCCTATAATGGCGTCCTATAATGGCATCCTATAATGGCATCCTATAATGGCGTCCTATAATGGCATCCTATAATGGCATCCTATAATGGCATCCTATAATGGCGTCCTATAATGGCATCCTATAATGGCATCCTATAATGGCATCCTATAATGGCGTCCTATAATGGCGTCCTATAATGGCGTCCTATAATGGTGTCTTATAATGGCATCCTATAATGGTGTCTTATAATGGCGTCCTATAATGGTGTCTTATAATGGCGTCCTATAATGGCATCCTATAATGGCATCCTATAATGGCATCCTATAATGGCATCCTATAATGGCATCCTATAATGGCGTCCTATAATGGCGTCCTATAATGGCGTCCTATAATGGCATCCTATAATGGTGTCTTATAATGGCGTCCTATAATGGCATCCTATAATGGCGTCCTATAATGGCATCCTATAATGGTGTGCTATAATGGCGTCCTATAATGGCATCCTATAATGGCGTCCTATAATGGCATCCTATAATGGCGTCCTATAATGGCATCCTATAATGGCGTCGTATAATGGCGTCCTATAATGGCATCCTATAATGGCGTCGTATAATGGCGTCCTATAATGGCGTCCTATAATGGCGTCCTATAATGGCGTCCTATAATGGTGTGCTATAATGGCATCCTATAATGGCATCCTATAATGGCGTCCTATAATGGCGTCCTATAATGGCATCCTATAATGGCGTCCTATAATGGCGTCCTATAATGGCATCCTATAATGGCGTCGTATAATGGCGTCCTATAATGGCATCCTATAATGGCGTCGTATAATGGCGTCCTATAATGGCGTCCTATAATGGCGTCCTATAATGGTGTGCTATAATGGCATCCTATAATGGCATCCTATAATGGCGTCCTATAATGGCGTCCTATAATGGCATCCTATAATGGCGTCCTATAATGGCGTCCTATAATGGCATCCTATAATGGCGTCCTATAATGGCATCCTATAATGGCGTCCTATAATGGTGTGCTATAATGGCGTCCTATAATGGTGTGCTATAATGGCATCCTATAATGGCATCCTATAATGGCGTCCTATAATGGCATCCTATAATGGGGTCCTATAATGGCATCCTATAATGGCGTCCTATAATGGCGTCCTATAATGGCATCCTATAATGGTGTCTTATAATGGCGTCCTATAATGGCATCCTATAATGGGGTCCTATAATGGCGTCCTATAATGGCGTCCTATAATGGCATCCTATAATGGCGTCCTATAATGGCGTCCTATAATGGCATCCTATAATGGCGTCCTATAATGGCATCCTATAATGGTGTCTTATAATGGCGTCCTATAATGGCATCCTATAATGGCATCCTATAATGGCATCCTATAATGGCGTCCTAAATTGGCGTCCTATAATGGCGTCCTATAATGGTGCCCTATAATGGCATCCTATAATGGCATCCTATAATGGCGTCCTATAATGGCATCCTATAATGGTGTCTTATAATGGCGTCCTATAATGGCATCCTATAATGGCATCCTATAATGGCGTCCTATAATGGCATCCTATAATGGTGTCTTATAATGGCGTCCTATAATGGCATCCTATAATGGTGTCCTATAATGGTGTCTTATAATGGTGTCCTATAATGGCGTCCTATAATGGTGTCTTATAATGGCATCCTATAATGGCGTCCTATAATGGCATTCTATAATGGTGTCCTATAATGGCATCCTATAATGGTGTTCTATAATGGCGTCCTATAATGGCGTCCTATAATGGCGTCCTATAATGGCGTCCTATAATGGCGTCCTATAATGGCATCCTATAATGGCATCCTATAATGGCATCCTATAATGGTGTCCTATAATGGCATCCTATAATGGTGTTCTATAATGGTGTCCTATAATGGCATCCTATAATGGTGTTCTATAATGGCGTCCTATAATGGTGTCCTATAATGGCATCCTATAATGGCATCCTATAATGGCATCCTATAATGGTGTCCTATAATGGCATCCTATAATGGTGTTCTATAATGGTGTCCTATAATGGCATCCTATAATGGTGTCCTATAATGGCATCCTATAATGGCATCCTATAATGGCATCCTATAATGGCGTCCTATAATGGTGTCCTATAATGGCATCCTATAATGGCGTCCTATAATGGCATCCTATAATGGCGTCCTATAATGGCATCCTATAATGGCATCCTATAATGGCATCCTATAATGGTGTCCTATAATGGTGTGCTATAATGGCATCCTATAATGGCATCCTATAATGGCGTCCTATAATGGCATCCTATAATGGCGTCCTATAATGGCGTCCTTTAATGGTGTCCTATAATGGCGTCCTATAATGGCGTCCTATAATGGCGTCCTATAATGGCGTCCTATAATGGCGTCCTATAATGGCATCCTATAATGGCATCCTATAATGGCATCCTATAATGGTGTCCTATAATGGCATCCTATAATGGCATCCTATAATGGCGTCCTATAATGGCGTCCTATAATGGCGTCCTATAATGGCGTCCTATAATGGCGTCCTATAATGGCATCCTATAATGGTGTTCTATAATGGCGTCCTATAATGGCATCCTATAATGGCATCCTATAATGGCGTCCTATAATGGCGTCCTATAATGGCGTCCTATAATGGCGTCCTATAATGGCATCCTATAATGGCGTCCTATAATGGTGTCCTATAATGGCATCCTATAATGGCGTCCTATAATGGCATCCTATAATGGCATCCTATAATGGCATCCTATAATGGTGTCCTATAATGGTGTGCTATAATGGCATCCTATAATGGCATCCTATAATGGCATCCTATAATGGTGTCCTATAATGGTGTGCTATAATGGCATCCTATAATGGCATCCTATAATGGCGTCCTATAATGGCATCCTATAATTGCATCCTATAATGGCATCCTATAATGGTGTCCTATAATGGCGTCCTATAATGGCGTCCTATAATGGCGTCTTATAATGGCGTCCTATAATGGCATCCTATAATGGTGTCCTATAATGGCATCCTATAATGGCATCCTATAATGGTGTCCTATAATGGCGTCCTATAATGGCGTCCTATAATGGCGTCTTATAATGGCGTCCTATAATGGCATCCTATAATGGCGTCCTATAATGGCATCCTATAATGGTGTCCTATAATGGCATCCTATAATGGCGTCCTATAATGGTGTCCTATAATGGCATCCTATAATGGCGTCCTATAATGGCATCCTATAATGGCGTCCTATAATGGCATCCTATAATGGCATCCTATAATGGCGTCCTATAATGGCATCCTATAATGGCATCCTATAATGGCATCCTATAATGGCGTCCTATAATGGCATCCTATAATGGCATCCTATAATGGCATCCTATAATGGCGTCCTATAATGGCGTCCTATAATGGCGTCCTATAATGGTGTCTTATAATGGCATCCTATAATGGTGTCTTATAATGGCGTCCTATAATGGTGTCTTATAATGGCGTCCTATAATGGCATCCTATAATGGCATCCTATAATGGCATCCTATAATGGCATCCTATAATGGCATCCTATAATGGCGTCCTATAATGGCGTCCTATAATGGCGTCCTATAATGGCATCCTATAATGGTGTCTTATAATGGCGTCCTATAATGGCATCCTATAATGGCGTCCTATAATGGCATCCTATAATGGTGTGCTATAATGGCGTCCTATAATGGCATCCTATAATGGCGTCCTATAATGGCATCCTATAATGGCGTCCTATAATGGCATCCTATAATGGCGTCGTATAATGGCGTCCTATAATGGCATCTTATAATGGCGTCGTATAATGGCGTCCTATAATGGCGTCCTATAATGGCGTCCTATAATGGTGTGCTATAATGGCATCCTATAATGGCATCCTATAATGGCGTCCTATAATGGCGTCCTATAATGGCATCCTATAATGGCGTCCTATAATGGCGTCCTATAATGGCATCCTATAATGGCGTCGTATAATGGCGTCCTATAATGGCATCCTATAATGGCGTCGTATAATGGCGTCCTATAATGGCGTCCTATAATGGCGTCCTATAATGGTGTGCTATAATGGCATCCTATAATGGCATCCTATAATGGCGTCCTATAATGGCGTCCTATAATGGCATCCTATAATGGCGTCCTATAATGGCGTCCTATAATGGCATCCTATAATGGCGTCCTATAATGGCATCCTATAATGGCGTCCTATAATGGTGTGCTATAATGGCGTCCTATAATGGTGTGCTATAATGGCATCCTATAATGGCATCCTATAATGGCGTCCTATAATGGCATCCTATAATGGGGTCCTATAATGGCATCCTATAATGGCGTCCTATAATGGCGTCCTATAATGGCATCCTATAATGGTGTCTTATAATGGCGTCCTATAATGGCATCCTATAATGGGGTCCTATAATGGCGTCCTATAATGGCGTCCTATAATGGCATCCTATAATGGCGTCCTATAATGGCGTCCTATAATGGCATCCTATAATGGCGTCCTATAATGGCATCCTATAATGGTGTCTTATAATGGCGTCCTATAATGGCATCCTATAATGGCATCCTATAATGGCATCCTATAATGGCGTCCTAAATTGGCGTCCTATAATGGCGTCCTATAATGGTGCCCTATAATGGCATCCTATAATGGCATCCTATAATGGCGTCCTATAATGGCATCCTATAATGGTGTCTTATAATGGCGTCCTATAATGGCATCCTATAATGGCATCCTATAATGGCGTCCTATAATGGCATCCTATAATGGTGTCTTATAATGGCGTCCTATAATGGCATCCTATAATGGTGTCCTATAATGGTGTCTTATAATGGTGTCCTATAATGGCGTCCTATAATGGTGTCTTATAATGGCATCCTATAATGGCGTCCTATAATGGCATTCTATAATGGTGTCCTATAATGGTGTCTTATAATGGTGTCCTATAATGGCGTCCTATAATGGCATCCTATAATGGTGTCTTATAATGGCATCCTATAATGGCATCCTATAATGGTGTCTTATAATGGCGTCCTATAATGGCGTCCTATAATGGCGTCCTATAATGGTGTCTTATAATGGCATCCTATAATGGCGTCCTATAATGGCATCCTATAATGGCATCCTATAATGGCATCCTATAATGGCGTCCTATAATGGTGTCCTATAATGGCATCCTATAATGGCGTCCTATAATGGCATCCTATAATGGTGTCTTATAATGGCATCCTATAATGGTGTCTTATAATGGTGTCCTATAATGGCATCCTATAATGGTGTCTTATAATGGCATCCTATAATGGTGTCTTATAATGGCGTCCTATAATGGCGTCCTATAATGGCATCCTATAATGGCATCCTATAATGGCATCCTATAATGGCGTCCTATAATGGCGTCCTATAATGGCATCCTATAATGGTGTCTTATAATGGCATCCTATAATGGCATCCTATAATGGCATCCTATAATGGCATCCTATAATGGCGTCCTATAATGGCATCCTATAATGGCATCCTATAATGGTGTCTTATAATGGCATCCTATAATGGCATCCTATAATGGTGTCCTATAATGGCATCCTATAATGGTGTCCTATAATGGCGTCCTATAATGGCATCCTATAATGGCATCCTATAATGGTGTCTTATAATGGCGTCCTATAATGGCATCCTATAATGGCATCCTATAACTATAATGGTGTCTTATAATGGCATCCTATAATGGTGTCTTATAATGGCATCCTATAATGGCATCCTATAATGGTGTCTTATAATGGCATCCTATAATGGTGTCTTATAATGGCGTCCTATAATGGCATCCTATAATGGTGTCTTATAATGGCATCCTATAATGGTGTCTTATAATGGCATCCTATAATGGCATCCTATAATGGCATCCTATAATGGTGTCTTATAATGGCATCCTATAATGGTGTCTTATAATGGCATCCTATAATGGCATCCTATAATGGTGTCCTATAATGGCGTCCTATAATGGCATCCTATAATGGCATCCTATAATGGTGTCTTATAATGGCGTCCTATAATGGCATCCTATAATGGCATCCTATAACTATAATGGTGTCTTATAATGGCATCCTATAATGGTGTCTTATAATGGCATCCTATAATGATGTCCTATAATGGCGTCCTATAATGGCGTCTTATAATGGCGTCCTATAATGGCGTCTTATAATGGCATCCTATAATGGCGTCCTATAATGGTGTCCTATAATGGCGTCCTATAATGGCATCCTATAATGGCATCCTATAATGGTGTCTTATAATGGCATCCTATAATGGCATCCTATTATGGCATCCTATAATGGCGTCCTATAATGATGTCTTATAATGGCATCCTATAATGATGTCCTATAATGGCGTCCTATAATGGCGTCCTATAATGGTGTCTTATAATGGCATCCTATAATGGCGTCTTATAATGGTGTCTTATAATGGCATCCTATAATGGTGTCTTATAATGGCGTCCTATAATGGCATCCTATAATGGCGTCCTATAATGGCATCCTATAATGGCGTCCTATAATGGCATCCTATAATGGCATCCTATAATGGCGTCCTATGATGGCGTCCTATAATGGCATCCTATAATGGTGTCTTATAATGGCATCCTATAATGGCGTCCTATAATGGCGTCCTATAATGGCATCCTATAATGGCGTCCTATAAAGGCGTCCTATAATGGCATCCTATAATGGCGTCCTATGATGGCGTCCTATAATGGCATCCTATAATGGTGTCTTATAATGGCATCCTATAATGGCGTCCTATAATGGCATCCTATAATGGCATCCTATAATGGCGTCCTATAATGGCGTCCTATAATGGCATCCTATAATGGCGTCCTATAATGGCGTCCTATAATGGCATCCTATAATGGTGTCCTATAATGGCATCCTATAATGATGTCCTATAATGGCATCCTTTAATGGCGTCCTATAATGGTGTCTTATAATGGCATCCTATAATGATGTCCTATAATGGCATCCTTTAATGGCGTCCTATAATGGTGTCTTATAATGGCGTCCTATAATGGCGTCCTATAATGGCATCCTATAATGGCGTCTTATAATGGCGTCCTATAATGGCGTCCTATAATGGCATCCTATAATGGCGTCTTATAATGGCATCCTATAATGGCGTCTTATAATGGCATCCTTTAATGGCGTCCTATAATGGTGTCTTATAATGGCATCCTATAATGGTGTCTTATAATGGCGTCCTATAATGATGTCCTATAATGGTGTCCTATAATGGCGTCTTATAATGGCATCCTATAATGGCGTCCTATAATGATGTCCTATAATGGCGTCCTATAATGGCGTCCTATAATGGCGTCCTATAATGGCGTCTTATAATTTGCATCCTATAATGGCGTCCTATAATGGTGTCCTATAATGGCGTCCTATAATGGCATCCTATAATGGTGTCTTATAATGGCGTCCTATAATGGCGTTTTTTAATGGCATCCTATAATGGCGTCCTATAATGGTGTCCTATAATGGCATCCTATAATGGTGTCTTATAATGGCATCCTATAATGGCGTCCTATAATGGCATCCTATAATGGCGTCTTATAATGGTGTCTTATAATGGCATCCTATAATGGTGTCTTATAATGGCATCCTATAATGGCGTCCTATAATGGCGTCCTATAATGGCATCCTATAATGGCGTCCTATAAAGGCGTCCTATAATGGCATCCTATAATGGCGTCCTATGATGGCGTCCTATAATGGCATCCTATAATGGTGTCTTATAATGGCATCCTATAATGGCGTCCTATAATGGCATCCTATAATGGCATCCTATAATGGCGTCCTATAATGGCGTCCTATAATGGCATCCTATAATGGCGTCCTATAATGGCGTCCTATAATGGCATCCTATAATGGCGTCTTATAATGGCATCCTTTAATGGCGTCCTATAATGGTGTCTTATAATGGCATCCTATAATGGTGTCTTATAATGGCGTCCTATAATGATGTCCTATAATGGTGTCCTATAATGGCGTCTTATAATGGCATCCTATAATGGCGTCCTATAATGATGTCCTATAATGGCGTCCTATAATGGCGTCCTATAATGGCGTCCTATAATGGCGTCTTATAATTTGCATCCTATAATGGCGTCCTATAATGGTGTCCTATAATGGCGTCCTATAATGGCATCCTATAATGGTGTCTTATAATGGCGTCCTATAATGGCGTTTTTTAATGGCATCCTATAATGGCGTCCTATAATGGTGTCCTATAATGGCATCCTATAATGGTGTCTTATAATGGCATCCTATAATGGCGTCCTATAATGGCATCCTATAATGGCGTCTTATAATGGTGTCTTATAATGGCATCCTATAATGGTGTCTTATAATGGCATCCTATAATGGCATCCTATAATGGTGTCTTATAATGGTGTCTTATAATGGCATCCTATAATGGCATCCTATGATGGCATCCTATAATGGCGTCCTATAATGGCATCCTATAATGGCATCCTATAATGGCGTCCTATAATGGTGTGCTATAATGGCATCCTATAATGGCGTCCTATAATGGCGTCCTATAATGGCATCCTATAATGGCGTCCTATAATGGTGTCCTATAATGGTGTCCTATAATGGCATCCTATAATGGCGTCCTATAATGGTGTCCTATAATGGTGTCCTATAATGGCATCCTATAATGGTGTCCTATAATGGCATCCTATAATGGCATCCTATAATGGCGTCCTATAATGGCATCCTATAATGGCATCCTATAATGGCGTCCTATAATGGCATCCTATAATGGTGTCCTATAATGGCGTCCTATAATAGTGTCCTATAATGGTGTCCTATAATGGCGTCCTATAACGGCATCCTATAATGGTGTCCTATAATGGCATCCTATAATGGTGTCCTATAATGGTGTCCTATAATGGCGTCCTATAATGGCATCCTATAATGGTGTCCTATAATGGTGTCCTATAATGGCATCCTATAATGGTGTCCTATAATGGCATCCTATAATGGTGTCCTATAATGGTGTCCTATAATGGTGTCCTATAATGGCGTCCTATAATGGCATCCTATAATGGTGTCCTATAATGGTGTCTTATAATGGCATCCTATAATGGTGTCCTATAATGGTGTCCTATAATGGTGTCCTATAATGGCGTCCTATAATGGCATCCTATAATGGTGTCCTATAATGGCATCCTATAATGGTGTCCTATAATGGCATCCTATAATGGTGTCTTATAATGGCATCCTATAATGGTGTCCTATAATGGCATCCTATAATGGTGTCATATAATGGCGTCCTATAATGGCATCCTATAATGGTGTCCTATAATGGCATCCTATAATGGTGTCCTATAATGGTGTCCTATAATGGTGTCCTATAATGGTGTCCTATAATGGCGTCCTATAATGGCATCCTATAATGGTGTCCTATAATGGCATCCTATAATGGTGTCTTATAATGGCATCCTATAATGGTGTCTTATAATGGTGTCCTATAATGGCGTCCTATAATGGCGTCCTATAATGATGTCCTATAATGGCATCCTATAATGGCATCCTATAATGGCGTGCTATAATGGCATCCTATAATGGCGTCCTATAATGGCGTCCTATAATGGCATCCTATAATGGTGTCTTATAATGGCGTCCTATAATGGCGTCCTATAATGGCATCCTATAATGGTGTCTTATAATGGCATCCTATAATGGCGTCCTATAATGGTGTCCTATAATGGCGTCCTATAATGGCGTCCTATAATGGCATCCTATAATGGCATCCTATAATGGCGTCCTATAATGGCGTCCTATAATGGCGTCTTATAATGGCGTCCTATAATGGCGTCCTATAATGGCGTCTTATAATGGCGTCCTATAATGGCGTCCTATAATGGTGTCCTATAATGGTGTCCTATAATGGCGTCCTATAATGGCGTCCTATAATGGCATCCTATAATGGCGTCCTATAATGGCGTCCTATAATGGCGTCTTATAATGGCGTCCTATAATGGCGTCCTATAATGGCGTCTTATAATGGCGTCCTATAATGGCGTCCTATAATGGTGTCCTATAATGGTGTCCTATAATGGCGTCCTATAATGGCGTCCTATAATGGCGTCCTATAATGGCATCCTATAATGGCATCCTATAATGGCATCCTATAATGGCGTCCTATAATGGCATCCTATAATGGCATCCTATAATGGCGTCCTATAATGGCATCCTATAATGTCATCCTATAATGGCATCCTATAATGGCGTCCTATAATGGCATCCTATAATGGCATCCTATAATGGCGTCCTATGATGGCGTCCTATAATGGCATCCTATAATGGCGTCCTATGATGGCGTCCTATAATGGCATCCTATAATGGTGTCCTATAATGGCATCCTATAATGGCGTCCTATAATGGTGTCTTATAATGGCATCCTATAATGGCATCCTATAATGGCATCCTATAATGGCGTCCTATAATGGCATCCTATAATGGCATCCTATAATGGCGTCCTATAATGGCGTCCTATAATGGCGTCCTATAATGGTGTCCTATAATGGCGTCCTATAATGGCGTCTTATAATGGCGTCCTATAATGGCATCCTATAATGGCGTCCTATAATGGTGTGCTATAATGGTGTCCTATAATGGCATCCTATAATGGCATCCTATAATGGCGTCCTATAATGGTGTCTTATAATGGCATCCTATAATGGTGTCTTATAATGGCATCCTATAATGGTGTCCTATAATGGCATCCTATAATGGCGTCCTATAATGGTGTCCTATAATGGCATCCTATAATGGTGTCTTATAATGGCATCCTATAATGGCGTCCTATAATGGCATCCTATAATGGCGTCTTATAATGGTGTCTTATAATGGCATCCTATAATGGTGTATTATAATGGCATCCTATAATGGTATCCTATAATGGCATCCTATAATGGTGTCCTATAATGGCGTCCTATAATGGCGTCCTATAATGGCGTCCTATAATGGCGTCCTATAATGGCGTCCTATAATGGCGTCCTATAATGGTGTCCTATAATGGTGTCTTATAATGGCATCCTATAATGGTGTCTTATAATGGTGTCTTATAATGGCATCCTATAATGGTGTCTTATAATGGCATCCTATAATGGCATCCTATAATGGCATCCTATAATGGTGTCCTATAATGGCGTCCTATAATGGCGTCCTATAATGGCATCCTATAATGGCATCCTATATGGCGTCCTATAATGGTGTCCTATAATGGTGTCTTATAATGGCATCCTATAATGGTGTCTTATAATGGCATCCTATAATGGCGTCCTATAATGGCATCCTATAATGGCGTCTTATAATGGTGTCTTATAATGGCATCCTATAATGGCGTCCTATAATGGCATCCTATAATGGTGTCTTATAATGGCGTCCTATAATGGCGTCCTATAATGGTGTCTTATAATGGCATCCTATAATGGTGTATTATAATGGCATCCTATAATGGTATCCTATAATGGCATCCTATAATGGTGTCCTATAATGGCGTCCTATAATGGCGTCCTATAATGGCATCCTATAATGGCATCCTATAATGGCATCCTATAATGGCGTCTTATAATGGCGTCCTATAATGGCGTCTTATAATGGCGTCCTATAATGGTGTCCTATAATGGCATCCTATAATGGCGTCCTATAATGGCATCCTATAATGGTGTCCTATAATGGCATCCTATAATGGCGTCCTATAATGGGGTCCTATAATGGCGTCCTATAATGGCATCCTATAATGGTGTCTTATAATGGCGTCCTATAATGGCGTCCTATAATGGCGTCCTATAATGGGGTCCTATAATGGCGTCCTATAATTGCATCCTATAATGGTGTCTTATAATGGCGTCCTATAATGGTGTCTTATAATGGCGTCCTATAATGGCGTCTTATAATGGCATCCTATAATGGCGTCTTATAATGGCGTCCTATAATGGTGTCCTATAATGGCATCCTATAATGGCGTCCTATAATGGCATCCTATAATGGTGTCCTATAATGGCATCCTATAATGGTGTCTTATAATGGCGTCCTATAATGGTGTCCTATAATGGTGTCCTATAATGGCATCTTATAATGGCGTCCTATAATGGCATCCTATAATGATGTCCTATAATGATGTCCTATAATGATGTCCTATAATGGCATCCTATAATGGTGTCCTATAATGGCGTCCTATAATGGTGTCCTATAATGGCGTCCTATAATGGCGTCTTATAATGGCGTCCTATAATGGTGTCTTATAATGGCATCCTATAATGGCGTCTTATAATGGTGTCTTATAATGGCGTCTTATAATGGCGTCCTATAATGGCATCCTATAATGGCGTCCTATAATGGTGTCCTATAATGGCGTCAAATAATGGCGTCTTATAATGGCGTCCTATAATGGTGTCTTATAATGGCATCCTATAATGGCATCCTATAATGGCGTCCTATAATGGCGTCCTATAATGGCGTCCTATAATGGTGTCCTATAATGGTGTCTTATAATGGCATCCTATAATGGCATCCTATAATGGTGTCTTATAATGGCATCCTATAATGGCATCCTATAATGGTGTCCTATAATGGGGTCCTATAATGGCATCCTATAATGGCATCCTATAATGGTGTCTTATAATGGCATCCTATAATGGCATCCTATAATGGCATCCTATAATGGTGTCCTATAATGGCGTCCTATAATGGTGTCTTATAATGGCGTCCTATGATGGTGTCTTATAATGGCGTCCTATAATGGCGTCCTATAATGGTGTCCTATAATGGCATCCTATAATGGTGTCTTATAATGGCATCCTATAATGGTGTCCTATAATGGCGTCCTATAATGGTGTCTTATAATGGCATCCTATAATGGTGTCCTATAATGGCGTCCTATAATGGTGTCCTATAATGGTGTCTTATAATGGCGTCCTATAATGGCATCCTATAATGGTGTCCTATAATGGCGTCCTATAATGGTGTCTTATAATGGCATCCTATAATGGCGTCTTATAATGGTGTCTTATAATGGCGTCTTATAATGGCGTCCTATAATGGCATCCTATAATGGCATCCTATAATGGCGTCCTATAATGGTGTCTTATAATGGCATCCTATAATGGCTTCCTATAATGGCGTCCTATAATGGCGTCCTATAATGGTGTCCTATAATGGCGTCAAATAATGGCGTCTTATAATGGCGTCCTATAATGGTGTCTTATAATGGCATCCTATAATGGCATCCTATAATGGTGTCTTATAATGGCATCCTATAATGGCATCCTATAATGGTGTCCTATAATGGTGTCCTATAATGGTGTCCTATAATGGTGTCCTATAATGGCATCCTATAATGGGGTCCTATAATGGCATCCTATAATGGCATCCTATAATGGTGTCTTATAATGGCATCCTATAATGGTGTCTTATAATGGCATCCTATAATGGCATCCTATAATGGCATCCTATAATGGTGTCCTATAATGGCGTCCTATAATGGTGTCTTATAATGGCGTCCTATAATGGCGTCCTATAATGGCATCCTATAATGGTGTCCTATAATGGCGTCCTATAATGGCGTCCTATAATGGTGTCCTATAATGGCGTCCTATAATGATGTCCTATAATGGTGTCCTATAATGGCGTCCTATAATGGCGTCCTATAATGGCATCCTATAATGGCATCCTATAATGGCATCCTATAATGGCGTCTTATAATGGTGTCTTATAATGGCATCCTATAATGGCGTCCTATAATGGCATCCTATAATGGTGTCTTATAATGGCGTCCTATAATGGCGTCCTATAATGGGGTCCTATAATGGCGTCCTATAATGGCATCCTATAATGGTGTCTTATAATGGCGTCCTATAATGGTGTCTTATAATGGCGTCCTATAATGGCGTCTTATAATGGCGTCCTATAATGGCGTCTTATAATGGCGTCCTATAATGGTGTCCTATAATGGCATCCTATAATGGCGTCCTATCATGGCATCCTATAATGGTGTCCTATAATGGCATCCTATAATGGCGTCCTATAATGGGGTCCTATAATGGCGTCCTATAATGGCATCCTATAATGGTGTCTTATAATGGCGTCCTATAATGGCGTCCTATAATGGGATCCTATAATGGCGTCCTATAATGGCATCCTATAATGGTGTCTTATAATGGCGTCCTATAATGGTGTCTTATAATGGCGTCCTATAATGGCGTCTTATAATGGCGTCCTATAATGGCGTCTTATAATGGCGTCCTATAATGGTGTCCTATAATGGCATCCTATAATGGCGTCCTATAATGGCATCCTATAATGGTGTCCTATAATGGCATCCTATAATGGTGTCTTATAATGGCGTCCTATAATGGTGTCCTATAATGGTGTCCTATAATGGCATCCTATAATGGTGTCCTATAATGGCGTCCTATAATGGCGTCCTATAATGGCATCCTATAATGGTGTCCTATAATACCGTCCTATAATGGTGTCTTATAATGGCGTCCTATAATGGTGTCTTATAATGGCATCCTATAATGGTGTCTCATAATGGCGTCCTATAATGGCGTCCTATAATGGCATCCTATAATGATGTCCTATAATGATGTCCTATAATGGCATCCTATAATGGTGTCCTATAATGGCGTCCTATAATGGTGTCCTATAATGGCGTCCTATAATGGCGTCTTATAATGGCGTCCTATAATGGTGTCTTATAATGGCATCCTATAATGGCGTCTTATAATGGTGTCTTATAATGGCGTCTTATAATGGCGTCCTATAATGGCATCCTATAATGGCATCCTATAATGGCGTCCTATAATGGTGTCTTATAATGGCATCCTATAATGGCTTCCTATAATGGCGTCCTATAATGGCGTCCTATAATGGTGTCCTATAATGGCGTCAAATAATGGCGTCTTATAATGGCGTCCTATAATGGTGTCTTATAATGGCATCCTATAATGGCATCCTATAATGGTGTCTTATAATGGCATCCTATAATGGCATCCTATAATGGTGTCCTATAATGGGGTCCTATAATGGCATCCTATAATGGCATCCTATAATGGTGTCTTATAATGGCATCCTATAATGGCATCCTATAATGGCATCCTATAATGGTGTCCTATAATGGCGTCCTATAATGGTGTCTTATAATGGCGTCCTATAATGGTGTCTTATAATGGCGTCCTATAATGGCGTCCTATAATGGTGTCCTATAATGGCATCCTATAATGGTGTCTTATAATGGCATCCTATAATGGTGTCCTATAATGGCGTCCTATAATGGTGTCTTATAATGGCATCCTATAATGGTGTCCTATAATGGCGTCCTATAATGGTGTCCTATAATGGTGTCTTATAATGGCGTCCTATAATGGCATCCTATAATGGTGTCCTATAATGGCGTCCTATAATGGTGTCTTATAATGGCATCCTATAATGGCATCCTATAATGGTGTCCTATAATGGCGTCCTATAATGGTGTCTTATAATGGCATCCTATAATGGTGTCTTATAATGGCGTCCTATAATGGCGTCTTATAATGGCGTCCTATAATGGCGTCTTATAATGGCGTCCTATAATGGTGTCCTATAATGGCATCCTATAATGGCGTCCTATAATGGCATCCTATAATGGTGTCCTATAATGGCATCCTATAATGGCGTCCTATAATGGGGTCCTATAATGGCGTCCTATAATGGCATCCTATAATGGCATCCTATAATGGCATCCTATAATGGCATCCTATAATGGCGTCCTATAATGGCGTCCTATAATGGCATCCTATAATGGCATCCTATAATGGCGTCCTATAATGGCATCCTATAATGTCATCCTATAATGGCATCCTATAATGGCGTCCTATAATGGCATCCTATAATGGCATCCTATAATGGCGTCCTATGATGGCGTCCTATAATGGCATCCTATAATGGTGTCCTATAATGGCATCCTATAATGGCGTCCTATAATGGTGTCTTATAATGGCATCCTATAATGGCATCCTATAATGGCATCCTATAATGGCGTCCTATAATGGCATCCTATAATGGCATCCTATAATGGCGTCCTATAATGGCGTCCTATAATGGCGTCCTATAATGGTGTCCTATAATGGCGTCCTATAATGGCGTCTTATAATGGCGTCCTATAATGGTGTCTTATAATGGCATCCTATAATGGTGTCTTATAATGGCATCCTATAATGGTGTCCTATAATGGCATCCTATAATGGCGTCCTATAATGGTGTCCTATAATGGCATCCTATAATGGTGTCTTATAATGGCATCCTATAATGGCGTCCTATAATGGCATCCTATAATGGCGTCTTATAATGGTGTCTTATAATGGCATCCTATAATGGTGTATTATAATGGCATCCTATAATGGTATCCTATAATGGCATCCTATAATGGTGTCCTATAATGGCGTCCTATAATGGCGTCCTATAATGGCGTCCTATAATGGCGTCCTATAATGGCGTCCTATAATGGCGTCCTATAATGGTGTCCTATAATGGTGTCTTATAATGGCATCCTATAATGGTGTCTTATAATGGTGTCTTATAATGGCATCCTATAATGGTGTCTTATAATGGCATCCTATAATGGCATCCTATAATGGCATCCTATAATGGTGTCCTATAATGGCGTCCTATAATGGCGTCCTATAATGGCATCCTATAATGGCATCCTATATGGCGTCCTATAATGGTGTCCTATAATGGTGTCTTATAATGGCATCCTATAATGGTGTCTTATAATGGCATCCTATAATGGCGTCCTATAATGGCATCCTATAATGGCGTCTTATAATGGTGTCTTATAATGGCATCCTATAATGGCGTCCTATAATGGCATCCTATAATGGTGTCTTATAATGGCGTCCTATAATGGCGTCCTATAATGGGGTCCTATAATGGCGTCCTATAATGGCATCCTATAATGGTGTCTTATAATGGCGTCCTATAATGGTGTCTTATAATGGCGTCCTATAATGGCGTCTTATAATGGCGTCCTATAATGGCGTCTTATAATGGCGTCCTATAATGGTGTCCTATAATGGCATCCTATAATGGCGTCCTATAATGATGTCTTATAATGGCGTCCTATAATGGCGTCTTATAATGGCGTCCTATAATGGTGTCCTATAATGGCATCCTATAATGGCATCCTATAATGGTGTCCTATAATGGCATCCTATAATGGCGTCCTATAATGGGGTCCTATAATGGCGTCCTATAATGGCATCCTATAATGGTGTCTTATAATGGCGTCCTATAATGGCGTCCTATAATGGGGTCCTATAATGGCGTCCTATAATGGCATCCTATAATGGTGTCTTATAATGGCGTCCTATAATGGTGTCTTATAATGGCGTCCTATAATGGCGTCTTATAATGGCATCCTATAATGGCGTCTTATAATGGCGTCCTATAATGGTGTCCTATAATGGCATCCTATAATGGCGTCCTATAATGGCATCCTATAATGGTGTCCTATAATGGCATCCTATAATGGTGTCTTATAATGGCGTCCTATAATGGTGTCCTATAATGGTGTCCTATAATGGCATCTTATAATGGCGTCCTATAATGGTGTCTTATAATGGCATCCTATAATGGTGTCTCATAATGGCGTCCTATAATGGCGTCCTATAATGGTGTCCTATAATGGCATCCTATAATGGCGTCCTATAATGGCATCCTATAATGATGTCCTATAATGATGTCCTATAATGATGTCCTATAATGGCATCCTATAATGGTGTCCTATAATGGCGTCCTATAATGGTGTCCTATAATGGCGTCCTATAATGGCGTCTTATAATGGCGTCCTATAATGGTGTCTTATAATGGCATCCTATAATGGCGTCTTATAATGGTGTCTTATAATGGCGTCTTATAATGGCGTCCTATAATGGCATCCTATAATGGCGTCCTATAATGGTGTCCTATAATGGCGTCAAATAATGGCGTCTTATAATGGCGTCCTATAATGGTGTCTTATAATGGCATCCTATAATGGCATCCTATAATGGCGTCCTATAATGGCGTCCTATAATGGCGTCCTATAATGGTGTCCTATAATGGTGTCTTATAATGGCATCCTATAATGGCATCCTATAATGGTGTCTTATAATGGCATCCTATAATGGCATCCTATAATGGTGTCCTATAATGGGGTCCTATAATGGCATCCTATAATGGCATCCTATAATGGTGTCTTATAATGGCATCCTATAATGGCATCCTATAATGGCATCCTATAATGGTGTCCTATAATGGCGTCCTATAATGGTGTCTTATAATGGCGTCCTATAATGGTGTCTTATAATGGCGTCCTATAATGGCGTCCTATAATGGTGTCCTATAATGGCATCCTATAATGGTGTCTTATAATGGCATCCTATAATGGTGTCCTATAATGGCGTCCTATAATGGTGTCTTATAATGGCATCCTATAATGGTGTCCTATAATGGCGTCCTATAATGGTGTCCTATAATGGTGTCTTATAATGGCGTCCTATAATGGCATCCTATAATGGTGTCCTATAATGGCGTCCTATAATGGTGTCTTATAATGGCATCCTATAATGGCATCCTATAATGGTGTCCTATAATGGCGTCCTATAATGGTGTCTTATAATGGCATCCTATAATGGTGTCCTATAATGGCGTCCTATAATGGTGTCTTATAATGGCGTCCTATAATGGCATCCTATAATGGTGTCCTATAATGGCGTCCTATAATGGTGTCTTATAATGGCATCCTATAATGGTGTCCTATAATGGTGTCCTATAATGGCATCCTATAATGGTGTCCTATAATGGCGTCCTATAATGGTGTCTTATAATGGCATCCTATAATGGTGTCTTATAATGGCGTCCTATAATGGCGTCCTATAATGGCATCCTATAATGGTGTCCTATAATGGCGTCCTATAATGGTGTCCTATAATGGCGTCCTATAATGGCGTCCTATAATGGTGTCCTATAATGGCGTCCTATAATGATGTCCTATAATGGTGTCCTATAATGGCGTCCTATAATGGCGTCCTATAATGGCATCCTATAATGGCGTCCTATAATGGCATCCTATAATGGTGTCCTATAATGGCGTCCTATAATGGCGTCCTATAATGGCATCCTATAATGGCGTCCTATAATGGTGTCCTATAATGGTGTCTTATAATGGTGTCCTATAATGGTGTCTTATAATGGCATCCTATAATGGTGTCTTATAATGGCATCCTATAATGGCGTCCTATAATGGCATCCTATAATGGCATCCTATAATGGCATCCTATAATGGCATCCTATAATGGCGTCTTATAATGGTGTCTTATAATGGCATCCTATAATGGCGTCCTATAATGGCATCCTATAATGGTGTCTTATAATGGCGTCCTATAATGGCGTCCTATAATGGGGTCCTATAATGGCGTCCTATAATGGCATCCTATAATGGTGTCTTATAATGGCGTCCTATAATGGTGTCTTATAATGGCGTCCTATAATGGCGTCTTATAATGGCGTCCTATAATGGCGTCTTATAATGGCGTCCTATAATGGTGTCCTATAATACCGTCCTATAATGGTGTCTTATAATGGCGTCCTATAATGGTGTCTTATAATGGCGTCCTATAATGGCGTCCTATAATGGCATCCTATAATGATGTCCTATAATGATGTCCTATAATGGCATCCTATAATGGTGTCCTATAATGGCGTCCTATAATGGTGTCCTATAATGGCGTCCTATAATGGCGTCTTATAATGGCGTCCTATAATGGTGTCTTATAATGGCATCCTATAATGGCGTCTTATAATGGTGTCTTATAATGGCGTCTTATAATGGCGTCCTATAATGGCATCCTATAATGGCATCCTATAATGGCGTCCTATAATGGTGTCTTATAATGGCATCCTATAATGGCTTCCTATAATGGCGTCCTATAATGGCGTCCTATAATGGTGTCCTATAATGGCGTCAAATAATGGCGTCTTATAATGGCGTCCTATAATGGTGTCTTATAATGGCATCCTATAATGGCTTCCTATAATGGCGTCCTATAATGGCGTCCTATAATGGTGTCCTATAATGGCGTCAAATAATGGCGTCTTATAATGGCGTCCTATAATGGTGTCTTATAATGGCATCCTATAATGGCATCCTATAATGGTGTCCTATAATGGGGTCCTATAATGGCATCCTATAATGGCATCCTATAATGGGGTCCTATAATGGCATCCTATAATGGCGTCCTATAATGGTGTCCTATAATGGCATCCTATAATGGCATCCTATAATGGCATCCTATAATGGTGTCTTATAATGGCATCCTATAATGGCATCCTATAATGGTGTCCTATAATGGGGTCCTATAATGGCATCCTATAATGGCATCCTATAATGGTGTCTTATAATGGCATCCTATAATGGCATCCTATAATGGCATCCTATAATGGTGTCCTATAATGGCGTCCTATAATGGTGTCTTATAATGGCGTCCTATAATGGTGTCTTATAATGGCGTCCTATAATGGCGTCCTATAATGGTGTCCTATAATGGCATCCTATAATGGTGTCTTATAATGGCATCCTATAATGGCATCCTATAATGGCGTCCTATAATGGTGTCTTATAATGGCATCCTATAATGGTGTCCTATAATGGCGTCCTATAATGGTGTCCTATAATGGTGTCTTATAATGGCGTCCTATAATGGCATCCTATAATGGTGTCCTATAATGGCGTCCTATAATGGTGTCTTATAATGGCATCCTATAATGGCATCCTATAATGGTGTCCTATAATGGCGTCCTATAATGGTGTCTTATAATGGCATCCTATAATGGTGTCCTATAATGGCGTCCTATAATGGTGTCTTATAATGGCGTCCTATAATGGCATCCTATAATGGTGTCCTATAATGGCGTCCTATAATGGTGTCTTATAATGGCATCCTATAATGGTGTCCTATAATGGCGTCCTATAATGGTGTCCTATAATGGTGTCTTATAATGGTGTCCTATAATGGCGTCCTATAATGGTGTCTTATAATGGCATCCTATAATGGTGTCTTATAATGGCGTCCTATAATGGCGTCCTATAATGGCATCCTATAATGGTGTCCTATAATGGCGTCCTATAATGGCGTCCTATAATGGCATCCTATAATGGCGTCCTATAATGGCATCCTATAATGGTGTCCTATAATGGCATCCTATAATGGCGTCCTATAATGGCATCCTATAATGGCGTCTTATAATGGTGTCTTATAATGGCATCCTATAATGGTGTCTTATAATGGCATCCTATAATGGCGTCCTATAATGGCATCCTATAATGGCGTCTTATAATGGTGTCTTATAATGGCATCCTATAATGGCGTCCTATAATGGCATCCTATAATGGTGTCTTATAATGGCGTCCTATAATGGCGTCCTATAATGGGGTCCTATAATGGCGTCCTATAATGGCATCCTATAATGGTGTCTTATAATGGCGTCCTATAATGGTGTCTTATAATGGCGTCCTATAATGGCGTCTTATAATGGCGTCCTATAATGGCGTCTTATAATGGCGTCCTATAATGGTGTCCTATAATGGCATCCTATAATGGCGTCCTATCATGGCATCCTATAATGGTGTCCTATAATGGCATCCTATAATGGCGTCCTATAATGGGGTCCTATAATGGCGTCCTATAATGGCATCCTATAATGGTGTCTTATAATGGCGTCCTATAATGGCGTCCTATAATGGGATCCTATAATGGCGTCCTATAATGGCATCCTATAATGGTGTCTTATAATGGCGTCCTATAATGGTGTCTTATAATGGCGTCCTATAATGGCGTCTTATAATGGCGTCCTATAATGGCGTCTTATAATGGCGTCCTATAATGGTGTCCTATAATGGCATCCTATAATGGCGTCCTATAATGGCATCCTATAATGGTGTCCTATAATGGCATCCTATAATGGTGTCTTATAATGGCGTCCTATAATGGTGTCCTATAATGGTGTCCTATAATGGCATCCTATAATGGTGTCCTATAATGGCGTCCTATAATGGCGTCCTATAATGGCATCCTATAATGGTGTCCTATAATACCGTCCTATAATGGTGTCTTATAATGGCGTCCTATAATGGTGTCTTATAATGGCATCCTATAATGGTGTCTCATAATGGCGTCCTATAATGGCGTCCTATAATGGCATCCTATAATGATGTCCTATAATGATGTCCTATAATGGCATCCTATAATGGTGTCCTATAATGGCGTCCTATAATGGTGTCCTATAATGGCGTCCTATAATGGCGTCTTATAATGGCGTCCTATAATGGTGTCTTATAATGGCATCCTATAATGGCGTCTTATAATGGTGTCTTATAATGGCGTCTTATAATGGCGTCCTATAATGGCATCCTATAATGGCATCCTATAATGGCGTCCTATAATGGTGTCTTATAATGGCATCCTATAATGGCTTCCTATAATGGCGTCCTATAATGGCGTCCTATAATGGTGTCCTATAATGGCGTCAAATAATGGCGTCTTATAATGGCGTCCTATAATGGTGTCTTATAATGGCATCCTATAATGGCATCCTATAATGGCGTCCTATAATGGCGTCCTATAATGGCGTCCTATAATGGTGTCCTATAATGGTGTCTTATAATGGCATCCTATAATGGCATCCTATAATGGTGTCTTATAATGGCATCCTATAATGGCATCCTATAATGGCATCCTATAATGGTGTCCTATAATGGCATCCTATAATGGTGTCTTATAATGGCATCCTATAATGGTGTCCTATAATGGCGTCCTATAATGGTGTCTTATAATGGCGTCCTATAATGGTGTCTTATAATGGCGTCCTATAATGGCGTCCTATAATGGTGTCCTATAATGGCATCCTATAATGGTGTCTTATAATGGCATCCTATAATGGTGTCCTATAATGGCGTCCTATAATGGTGTCTTATAATGGCATCCTATAATGGTGTCCTATAATGGCGTCCTATAATGGTGTCCTAAAATGGTGTCTTATAATGGCGTCCTATAATGGCATCCTATAATGGTGTCCTATAATGGCGTCCTATAATGGCGTCCTATAATGGCGTCCTATAATGGTGTCCTATAATGGCGTCCTATAATGGCATCCTATAATGATGTCCTATAATGGCGTCCTATAATGGCGTCCTATAATGGCGTCCTATAATGGCGTCTTATAATGGCATCCTATAATGGCATCCTATAATGGCATCCTATAATGGTGTCCTATAATGGCGTCCTATAATGGTGTCTTATAATGGTGTCTTATAATGGTGTCTTATAATGGCATCCTATAATGGCATCCTATAATGGTGTCTTATAATGGCATCCTATAATGGCATCCTATAATGGCATCCTATAATGGTGTCCTATAATGGCGTCCTATAATGGTGTCTTATAATGGCGTCCTATAATGGCGTCCTATAATGGTGTCCTATAATGGCATCCTATAATGGTGTCTTATAATGGCATCCTATAATGGTGTCCTATAATGGCGTCCTATAATGGTGTCTTATAATGGCATCCTATAATGGTGTCCTATAATGGCGTCCTATAATGGTGTCCTATAATGGTGTCTTATAATGGCGTCCTATAATGGCATCCTATAATGGTGTCCTATAATGGCGTCCTATAATGGTGTCTTATAATGGCATCCTATAATGGCATCCTATAATGGTGTCCTATAATGGCGTCCTATAATGGTGTCTTATAATGGCATCCTATAATGGTGTCCTATAATGGCGTCCTATAATGGTGTCTTATAATGGCGTCCTATAATGGCATCCTATAATGGTGTCCTATAATGGCGTCCTATAATGGTGTCTTATAATGGCATCCTATAATGGTGTCCTATAATGGTGTCCTATAATGGCATCCTATAATGGTGTCCTATAATGGCGTCCTATAATGGTGTCTTATAATGGCATCCTATAATGGTGTCTTATAATGGCGTCCTATAATGGCGTCCTATAATGGCATCCTATAATGGTGTCCTATAATGGCGTCCTATAATGGCATCCTATAATGGTGTCTTATAATGGCGTCCTATAATGGCATCCTATAATGGCGTCCTATAATGGCATCCTATAATGGCATCCTATAATGGCATCCTATAATGGCATCCTATAATGGTGTCCTATAATGGCGTCCTATAATGGTGTCCTATAATGGCGTCCTATAATGGTGTCCTATAATGGCGTCCTATAATGGCGTCCTATAATGGCATCCTATAATGGCATCCTATAATGGCGTCCTATAATGGTGTCCTATAATGGTGTCTTATAATGGCATCCTATAATGGTGTCTTATAATGGCATCCTATAATGGCGTCCTATAATGGCATCCTATAATGGCGTCTTATAATGGTGTCTTATAATGGCATCCTATAATGGCGTCCTATAATGGCATCCTATAATGGTGTCTTATAATGGCGTCCTATAATGGCGTCCTATAATGGGGTCCTATAATGGCGTCCTATAATGGCATCCTATAATGGTGTCTTATAATGGCGTCCTATAATGGTGTCTTATAATGGCGTCCTATAATGGCGTCTTATAATGGCGTCCTATAATGGCGTCTTATAATGGCGTCCTATAATGGTGTCCTATAATGGCATCCTATAATGGCGTCCTATCATGGCATCCTATAATGGTGTCCTATAATGGCATCCTATAATGGCGTCCTATAATGGGGTCCTATAATGGCGTCCTATAATGGTGTCCTATAATGGTGTCTTATAATGGCGTCCTATAATGGTGTCTTATAATGGCGTCCTATAATGGCGTCTTATAATGGCGTCCTATAATGGCGTCTTATAATGGCGTCCTATAATGGTGTCCTATAATGGCATCCTATAATGGCGTCCTATAATGGCATCCTATAATGGTGTCCTATAATGGCATCCTATAATGGTGTCTTATAATGGCGTCCTATAATGGTGTCCTATAATGGTGTCCTATAATGGCATCCTATAATGGTGTCCTATAATGGCGTCCTATAATGGCGTCCTATAATGGTGTCCTATAATGGTGTCCTATAATGGCATCCTATAATGGTGTCCTATAATGGCGTCCTATAATGGCGTCCTATAATGGCATCCTATAATGATGTCCTATAATGATGTCCTATAATGGCATCCTATAATGGTGTCCTATAATGGCGTCCTATAATGGTGTCCTATAATGGCGTCCTATAATGGCGTCTTATAATGGCGTCCTATAATGGTGTCTTATAATGGCATCCTATAATGGCGTCTTATAATGGTGTCTTATAATGGCGTCTTATAATGGCGTCCTATAATGGCATCCTATAATGGCATCCTATAATGGCGTCCTATAATGGTGTCTTATAATGGCATCCTATAATGGCTTCCTATAATGGCGTCCTATAATGGCGTCCTATAATGGTGTCCTATAATGGCGTCAAATAATGGCGTCTTATAATGGCGTCCTATAATGGTGTCTTATAATGGCATCCTATAATGGCATCCTATAATGGCATCCTATAATGGTGTCCTATAATGGCATCCTATAATGATGTCCTATAATGGTGTCCTATAATGGCGTCAAATAATGGCGTCTTATAATGGCATCCTATAATGGTGTCTTATAATGGCATCCTATAATGGTGTCTTATAATGGCGTCCTATAATGGTGTCTTATAATGGCGTCCTATAATGGCGTCCTATAATGGTGTCCTATAATGGCATCCTATAATGGTGTCTTATAATGGCGTCCTATAATGGTGTCTTATAATGGCGTCCTATAATGGTGTCTTATAATGGCTTCCTATAATGGCGTCCTATAATGGTGTCCTATAATGGCATCCTATAATGGTGTCTTATAATGGCATCCTATAATGGTGTCCTATAATGGCGTCCTATAATGGTGTCTTATAATGGCATCCTATAATGGTGTCCTATAATGGCGTCCTATAATGGTGTCCTAAAATGGTGTCTTATAATGGCGTCCTATAATGGCATCCTATAATGGTGTCCTATAATGGCGTCCTATAATGGTGTCTTATAATGGCATCCTATAATGGCATCCTATAATGGTGTCCTATAATGGCGTCCTATAATGGTGTCTTATAATGGCATCCTATAATGGTGTCCTATAATGGCGTCCTATAATGGTGTCTTATAATGGCGTCCTATAATGGCATCCTACAATGGTGTCCTATAATGGCGTCCTATAATGGTGTCTTATAATGGCATCCTATAATGGTGTCCTATAATGGTGTCCTATAATGGCATCCTATAATGGTGTCCTATAATGGCGTCCTATAATGGTGTCTTATAATGGCATCCTATAATGGTGTCTTATAATGGCGTCCTATAATGGCGTCCTATAATGGCATCCTATAATGGTGTCCTATAATGGCGTCCTATAATGATGTCCTATAATGATGTCCTATAATGGCATCCTATAATGGTGTCCTATAATGGCGTCCTATAATGGTGTCCTATAATGATGTCCTATAATGGCATCCTATAATGATGTCCTATAATGATGTCCTATAATGGCATCCTATAATGGTGTCCTATAATGGTGTCCTATAATGGTGTCTTATAATGGCATCCTATAATGGCATCCTATAATGGTGCCCTATAATGGCATCCTATAATGATGTCCTATAATGGCGTCCTATAATGGTGTCCTATAATGGCGTCCTATAATGGTGTCCTATAATGGCATCCTATAATGATGTCCTATAATGGCGTCCTATAATGGTGCCCTATAATGGCATCCTATAATGGTGCCCTATAATGGCATTCTATAATGATGTCCTATAATGGCATCCTATAATGGTGTCCTATAATGGCGTCCTATAATGGTGTCTTATAATGGTGTCTTATAATGGCATCCTATAATGGCGTCCTATAATGGTGTCCTATAATGGCATCCTATAATGATGTCCTATAATGGCGTCCTATAATGGCGTCCTATAATGGCGTCCTATAATGGCGTCCTATAATGGTGTCCTATAATGGCGTCCTATAATGGCGTCCTATAATGGCATCCTATAATGGTGTCTTATAATGGCATCCTATAATGGTGTCTTATAATGGCATCCTATAATGGTGTCTTATAATGGCATCCTATAATGGCATCCTATAATGGCGTCCTATAATGGCGTCCTATAATGGCGTCCTATAATGGCGTCTTATAATGGCGTCCTATAATGGCGTCTTATAATGGCGTCCTATAATGATGTCCTATAATGGTGTCCTATAATGGCGTCCTATAATGGCGTCCTATAATGGCATCCTATAATGATGTCCTATAATGGCATCCTATAATGGCATCCTATAATGGTGTCCTATAATGGTGTCTTATAATGGCGTCTTATAATGGCGTCCTATAATGATGTCCTATAATGGTGTCTTATAATGGCATCCTATAATGATGTCCTATAATGGTGTCTTATAATGGCGTCCTATAATGGCGTCCTATAATGGCATCCTATAATGGTGTCCTATAATGGCGTCTTATAATGGCGTCCTATAATGATGTCCTATAATGGTGTCTTATAATGGCGTCCTATAATGGCGTCCTATAATGGCATCCTATAATGGTGTCTTATAATGGCGTCCTATAATGGCGTCCTATAATGGCATCCTATAATGGTGTCTTATAATGGCGTCCTATAATGGCGTCCTATAATGGCGTCCTATAATGGGGTCCTATAATGGCGTCCTATAATGGTGTCCTATAATGGCGTCCTATAATGGTGTCCTATCATGGCATCCTATGATGGGGTCCTATAATGGCGTCCTATAATGGCATCCTATAATGGCGTCCTATAATGGGGTCCTATAATGGCGTCCTATAATGGTGTCCTATAATGGGGTCCTATAATGGCGTCCTAATGGCATCCTATAATGGCGTCCTATAATGGTGTCCTATAATGGTGTCCTATAATGGCGTCCTATAATGGCGTCCTATAATGGTGTCTTATAATGGCGTCCTATAATGGCGTCCTATAATGGCATCCTATAATGGGGTCCTATAATGGTGTCTTATAATGGCGTCCTATAATGGCGTCCTATAATGGCATCCTATAATGGGGTCCTATAATGGCGTCTTATAATGGCATCCTATAATGGGGTCCTATAATGGTGTCTTATAATGGCATCCTATAATGGCGTCCTATAATGGCATCCTATAATGGCGTCCTATAATGGCGTCTTATAATGGCGTCCTATAATGGCGTCTTATAATGGCATCCTATAATGGCATCCTATAATGGCGTCCTATAATGGGGTCCTATAATGGCGTCCTATAATGGCATCCTATAATGGCATCCTATAATGGCATCCTATAATGGCATCCTATAATGGCATCCTATAATGGCATCCTATAATGGCGTCCTATAATGGTGTCCTATAATGGCGTCCTATAATGGTGTGCTATAATGGCGTCCTATAATGGTGTCCTATAATGGCGTCCTATAATGGTGTGCTATAATGGCATCCTATAATGGCGTCCTATAATGGCGTCCTATAATGGTGTGCTATAATGGCATCCTATAATGGCGTCCTATAATGGTGTGCTATAATGGCATCCTATAATGGCATCCTATAATGGTGTCCTATAATGGTGTGCTATAATGGCGTCCTATAATGGTGTGCTATAATGGCATCCTATAATGGCGTCCTATAATGGTGTGCTATAATGGCATCCTATAATGGCGTCCTATAATGGCGTCCTATAATGGTGTGCTATAATGGCATCCTATAATGGCGTCCTATAATGGTGTGCTATAATGGCATCCTATAATGGCATCCTATAATGGTGTCCTATAATGGTGTGCTGTAATGGCGTCCTATAATGGTGTGCTATAATGGCATCCTATAATGGCATCCTATAATGGTGTCCTATAATGGCATCCTATAATGGTGTCCTATAATGGTGTCTTATAATGGCATCCTATAACGGTGTCCTATAATGGTGTCTTATAATGGCGTCCTATAATGGTGTGCTATAATGGCATCCTATAATGGCATCCTATAATGGCGTCCTATAATGGCATCCTATAATGGTGTCCTATAATGGTGTCTTATAATGGCGTCCTATAATGGCGTCCTATAATGGCGTCCTATAATGGTGTCCTATAATGGCATCCTATAATGGTGTCCTATAATGGCGTCCTATAATGGCGTCCTATAATGGTGTCTTATAATGGCATCCTATAATGGTGTCCTATAATGGTGTCTTATAATGGCGTCCTATAATGGTGTGCTATAATGGCATCCTATAATGGCATCCTATAATGGTGTCCTATAATGGCATCCTATAATGGTGTCCTATAATGGTGTCTTATAATGGCGTCCTATAATGGCATCCTATAATGGCGTCCTATAATGGCGTCCTATAATGGTGTGCTATAATGGCATCCTATAATGGCGTCCTATAATGGTGTGCTATAATGGCATCCTATAATGGCATCCTATAATGGTGTCCTATAATGGTGTGCTGTAATAGCGTCCTATAATGGTGTGCTATAATGGCATCCTATAATGGCATCCTATAATGGTGTCCTATAATGGCATCCTATAATGGTGTCCTATAATGGTGTCTTATAATGGCGTCCTATAATGGCGTCCTATAATGGCATCCTATAATGGCGTCCTATAATGGTGTCTTATAATGGCATCCTATAATGGTGTCTTATAATGGCATCCTATAATGGTGTCTTATAATGGTGTCTTATAATGGCATCCTATAATGGTGTCTTATAATGGTGTGCTGTAATAGCGTCCTATAATGGTGTGCTATAATGGCATCCTATAATGGCGTCCTATAATGGTGTGCTATAATGGCATCCTATAATGGCATCCTATAATGGTGTCCTATAATGGTGTGCTGTAATAGCGTCCTATAATGGTGTGCTATAATGGCATCCTATAATGGCATCCTATAATGGTGTCCTATAATGGCATCCTATAATGGTGTCCTATAATGGTGTCTTATAATGGCGTCCTATAATGGCGTCCTATAATGGCATCCTATAATGGCGTCCTATAATGGCATCCTATAATGGTGTCTTATAATGGCGTCCTATAATGGCATCCTATAATGGCATCCTATAATGGCGTCCTATCATGGCATCCTATAATGGTGTCTTATAATGGCATCCTATAATGGTGTCTTATAATGGCATCCTATAATGGTGTCCTATAATGGTGTCTTATAATGGCGTCCTATAATGGTGTCTTATAATGGCGTCCTATAATGGCATCCTATAATGGTGTCTTATAATGGCATCCTATAATGGTGTCCTATAATGGCATCCTATAATGGTGTCCTATAATGGTGTCTTATAATGGCGTCCTATAATGGTGTCTTATAATGGCATCCTATAATGGTGTCCTATAATGGTGTCTTATAATGGTGTCCTATAATGGTGTCCTATAATGGTGTCTTATAATGGCGTCCTATAATGGTGTCTTATAATGGCGTCCTATAATGGCATCCTATAATGGCATCCTATAATGGCGTCTTATAATGGCATCCTATAATGGTGTCTTATAATGGCATCCTATAATGGTGTCTTATAATGGCGTCCTATAATGGTGTCCTATAATGGCATCCTATAATGGTGTCTTATAATGGCGTCCTATAATGGCATCCTATAATGGCGTCCTATAATGGCGTCCTATAATGGCATCCTATAATGGTGTCTTATAATGGCGTCCTATAATGGTGTCCTATAATGGCATCCTATAATGGTGTCTTATAATGGCGTCCTATAATGGCATCCTATAATGGTGTCTTATAATGGCGTCCTATAATGGCATCCTATAATGGTGTCTTATAATGGCGTCCTATAATGGCATCCTATAATGGCGTCTTATAATGGCGTCCTATAATGGTGTCTTATAATGTCATCCTATAATGGCGTCCTATAATGGTGTCCTATAATGGCATCCTATAATGGTGTCTTATAATGGCATCCTATAATGGCATCCTATAATGCTGTCCTATAATGCTGTCCTATAATGGTGTCTTATAATGGCGTCCTATAATGGCATCCTATAATGGTGTCTTATAATGGCATCCTATAATGGCGTCCTATAATGGCGTCCTATAATGGCGTCCTATAATGGCGTCCTATAATGGCATCCTATAATGGTGTCTTATAATGGCATCCTATAATGGTGTCTTATAATGGCATCCTATAATGGTGTCCTATAATGGCGTCCTATAATGGCATCCTATAATGGCGTCCTATAATGGCATCCTATAATGGTGTCTTATAATGGCATCCTATAATGGTGTCCTATAATGGTGTCCTATAATGGCGTCCTATAATGGCATCCTATAATGGTGTCTTATAATGGCATCCTATAATGGCGTCCTATAATGGTGTCTTATAATGGCATCCTATAATGGCGTCCTATAATGGTGTCTTATAATGGCATCCTATAATGGCATCCTATAATGGTGTCTTATAATGGCATCCTATAATGGTGTCTTATAATGGCATCCTATAATGGCATCCTATAATGGCGTCCTATAATGGCGTCCTATAATGGTGTCTTATAATGGCATCCTATAATGGCATCCTATAATGGCGTCCTATAATGGCATCCTATAATGGTGTCTTATAATGGCATCCTATAATGGCATCCTATAATGGCATCCTATAATGGCGTCCTATAATGGTGTCCTATAATGGTGTCCTATAATGGCATCCTATAATGGCATCCTATAATGGTGTCTTATAATGGCGTCCTATAATGGCATCCTATAATGGCGTCCTATAATGGTGTCTTATAATGGCGTCCTATAATGGCATCCTATAATGGCGTCCTATAATGGCATCCTATAATGGTGTCTTATAATGGCATCCTATAATGGCATCCTATAATGGCATCCTATAATGGTGTCTTATAATGGCGTCCTATAATGGTGTCTTATAATGGCATCCTATAATGGTGTCTTATAATGGCATCCTATAATGGCATCCTATAATGGCGTCCTATAATGGTGTCTTATAATGGCGTCCTATAATGGCATCCTATAATGGCGTCCTATAATGGCATCCTATAATGGTGTCTTATAATGGCATCCTATAATGGTGTCTTATAATGGCATCCTATAATGGTGTCTTATAATGGCATCCTATAATGGCATCCTATAATGGCATCCTATAATGGCGTCCTATAATGGCATCCTATAATGGTGTCTTATAATGGCATCCTATAATGGCATCCTATAATGGCATCCTATAATGGTGTCTTATAATGGCGTCCTATAATGGCATCCTATAATGGCGTCCTATAATGGCATCCTATAATGGTGTCCTATAATGGCATCCTATAATGGCATCCTATAATGGCATCCTATAATGGCATCCTATAATGGTGTCCTATAATGGTGTCTTATAATGGCATCCTATAATGGCATCCTATAATGGCATCCTATAATGGCATCCTATAATGGCGTCCTATAATGGTGTCCTATAATGGTGTCTTATAATGGCGTCCTATAATGGCATCCTATAATGGTGTCTTATAATGGCATCCTATAATGGTGTCTTATAATGGCATCCTATAATGGCATCCTATAATGGTGTCTTATAATGGCATCCTATAATGGCATCCTATAATGGCGTCCTATAATGGCATCCTATAATGGCATCCTATAATGGTGTCTTATAATGGCATCCTATAATGGTGTCCTATAATGGTGTCTTATAATGGCGTCCTATAATGGCATCCTATAATGGCGTCCTATAATGGCATCCTATAATGGTGTCTTATAATGGCATCCTATAATGGTGTCTTATAATGGCATCCTATAATGGTGTCTTATAATGGCGTCCTATAATGGCGTCCTATAATGGTGTCTTATAATGGTGTCTTATAATGGCATCCTATAATGGCGTCTTATAATGGCATCCTATAATGGTGTCCTATAATGGCATCCTATAATGGTGTCCTATAATGGTGTCTTATAATGGCATCCTATAATGGCGTCCTATAATGGTGTCTTATAATGGCATCCTATAATGGTGTCCTATAATGGTGTCTTATAATGGCGTCCTATAATGGTGTCCTATAATGGTGTCTTATAATGGCATCCTATAATGGTGTCTTATAATGGCATCCTATAATGGCGTCCTATAATGGCATCCTATAATGGCGTCCTATAATGGTGTCTTATAATGGCATCCTATAATGGCGTCCTATAATGGCATCCTATAATGGTGTCCTATAATGGTGTCTTATAATGGCATCCTATAATGGCGTCCTATAATGGCATCCTATAATGGTGTCCTATAATGGTGTCCTATAATGGTGTCCTATAATGGTGTCTTATAATGGCATCCTATAATGGTGTCCTATAATGGTGTCCTATAATGGTGTCTTATAATGGCATCCTATAATGGCATCCTATAATGGTGTCCTATAATGGTGTCCTATAATGGTGTCCTATAATGGCGTCTTATAATGGTGTCCTATAATGGCGTCCTATAATGGTGTCTTATAATGGTGTCTTATAATGGCATCCTATAATGGCATCCTATAATGGCGTCCTATAATGGCATCCTATAATGGCATCCTATAATGGCGTCCTATAATGGCATCCTATAATGGCATCCTATAATGGTGTCTTATAATGGCATCCTATAATGGTGTCTTATAATGGCGTCCTATAATGGCGTCCTATAATGGCGTCCTATAATGGCGTCCTATAATGGTGTCTTATAATGGCATCCTATAATGGCGTCCTATAATGGTGTCCTATAATGGCATCCTATAATGGCATCCTATAATGGTGTCTTATAATGGCATCCTATAATGGCATCCTATAATGGTGTCCTATAATGGCATCCTATAATGGCATCCTATAATGGCATCCTATAATGGTGTCTTATAATGGCATCCTATAATGGTGTCTTATAATGGCGTCCTATAATGGCGTCCTATAATGGTGTCTTATAATGGCATCCTATAATGGCATCCTATAATGGTGTCCTATAATGGCATCCTATAATGGCATCCTATAATGGCATCCTATAATGGCATCCTATAATGGCATCCTATAATGGTGTCTTATAATGGCGTCCTATAATGGCGTCCTATAATGGTGTCTTATAATGGCATCCTATAATGGCGTCCTATAATGGTGTCCTATAATGGTGTCTTATAATGGTGTCTTATAATGGCATCCTATAATGGTGTCTTATAATGGCATCCTATAATGGTGTCTTATAATGGCATCCTATAATGGCGTCCTATAATGGCGTCCTATAATGGTGTCTTATAATGGCATCCTATAATGGTGTCCTATAATGGCATCCTATAATGGCATCCTATAATGGTGTCTTATTATGGCATCCTATAATGGCATCCTATAATGGCATCCTATAATGGTGTCCTATAATGGCATCCTATAATGGCATCCTATAATGGTGTCTTATTATGGCATCCTATAATGGCATCCTATAATGGCATCCTATAATGGCATCCTATAATGGCATCCTATAATGGCATCCTATAATGGCATCCTATAATGGCATCCTATAATGGCATCCTATAATGGCATCCTATAATGGCATCCTATAATGGTGTCCTATAATGGTGTCTTATAATGGCATCCTATAATGGCATCCTATAATGGTGTCCTATAATGGTGTCTTATAATGGCATCCTATAATGGTGTCTTATAATGGCGTCCTATAATGGCGTCCTATAATGGTGTCTTATAATGGCATCCTATAATGGCATCCTATAATGGCGTCCTATAATGGTGTCCTATAATGGCGTCCTATAATGGTGTCTTATAATGGCATCCTATAATGGCATCCTATAATGGTGTCCTATAATGGCGTCCTATAATGGTGTCTTATAATGGCATCCTATAATGGCATCCTATAATGGCGTCCTATAATGGCATCCTATAATGGCATCCTATAATGGTGTCTTATAATGGCATCCTATAATGGTGTCCTATAATGGCATCCTATAATGGTGTCCTATAATGGCATCCTATAATGGCATCCTATAATGGCATCCTATAATGGCATCCTATAATGGCATCCTATAATGGTGTCTTATAATGGCATCCTATAATGGCATCCTATAATGGCGTCCTATAATGGCATCCTATAATGGCATCCTATAATGGTGTCTTATAATGGCATCCTATAATGGTGTCCTATAATGGCATCCTATAATGGCATCCTATAATGGCATCCTATAATGGTGTCTTATAATGGCATCCTATAATGGTGTCCTATAATGGTGTCCTATAATGGTGTCTTATAATGGCATCCTATAATGGTGTCTTATAATGGCATCCTATAATGGCATCCTATAATGGCGTCCTATAATGGCGTCCTATAATGGCGTCCTATAATGGCATCCTATAATGGTGTCTTATAATGGCATCCTATAATGGTGTCTTATAATGGCATCCTATAATGGCATCCTATAATGGCGTCCTATAATGGCGTCCTATAATGGCGTCCTATAATGGTGTCTTATAATGGTGTCTTATAATGGCATCCTATAATGGCGTCTTATAATGGCATCCTATAATGGTGTCCTATAATGGCATCCTATAATGGTGTCCTATAATGGTGTCTTATAATGGCATCCTATAATGGCGTCCTATAATGGTGTCTTATAATGGCATCCTATAATGGCATCCTATAATGGTGTCTTATAATGGCATCCTATAATGGCGTCCTATAATGGTGTCCTATAATGGCATCCTATAATGGCGTCCTATAATGGTGTCTTATAATGGCATCCTATAATGGCGTCCTATAATGGCATCCTATAATGGTGTCCTATAATGGTGTCTTATAATGGCATCCTATAATGGCGTCCTATAATGGCATCCTATAATGGTGTCCTATAATGGTGTCTTATAATGGCATCCTATAATGGTGTCTTATAATGGCGTCCTATAATGGTGTCTTATAATGGCATCCTATAATGGTGTCCTATAATGGCGTCCTATAATGGCATCCTATAATGGCATTCTATAATGGTGTCCTATAATGGTGTCCTATAATGGCATCCTATAATGGCATTCTATAATGGTGTCCTATAATGGTGTCCTATAATGGTGTCCTATAATGGTGTCTTATAATGGCATCCTATAATGGTGTCTTATAATGGCATCCTATAATGGTGTCCTATAATGGCGTCCTATAATGGTGTCCTATAATGGCATCCTATAATGGCATTCTATAATGGTGTCCTATAATGGTGTCCTATAATGGTGTCCTATAATGGTGTCTTATAATGGCATCCTATAATGGCATCCTATAATGGCGTCCTATAATGGTGTCTTATAATGGTGTCTTATAATGGTGTCCTATAATGGCATCCTATAATGGTGTCTTATAATGGCATCCTATAATGGTGTCCTATAATGGCGTCCTATAATGGTGTCTTATAATGGTGTCTTATAATGGCATCCTATAATGGCATCCTATAATGGCGTCCTATAATGGCATCCTATAATGGCATCCTATAATGGCGTCCTATAATGGCATCCTATAATGGCGTCCTATAATGGTGTCTTATAATGGCGTCCTATAATGGCGTCCTATAATGGCGTCCTATAATGGCGTCCTATAATGGTGTCTTATAATGGCATCCTATAATGGTGTCTTATAATGGCATCCTATAATGGCGTCCTATAATGGTGTCCTATAATGGCATCCTATAATGGCATCCTATAATGGTGTCCTATAATGGCGTCCTATAATGGCATCCTATAATGGCGTCCTATGATGGCGTCCTATAATGGCGTCCTATAATGGCATCCTATAATGGCATCCTATAATGGCATCCTATAATGGTGTCTTATAATGGCATCCTATAATGGCGTCCTATAATGGCGTCCTATAATGGTGTCTTATAATGGCATCCTATAATGGCGTCCTATAATGGTGTCTTATAATGGCATCCTATAATGGCATCCTATAATGGCGTCCTATAATGGGGTCCTATAATGGCATCCTATAATGGCGTCCTATAATGGCATCCTATAATGGTGTCCTATAATGGCATCCTATAATGGTGTCCTATAATGGCATCCTATAATGGTGTCTTATAATGGCATCCTATAATGGCGTCCTATAATGGCGTCCTATAATGGTGTGCTATAATGGTGTTCTATAATGGCATCCTATAATGGTGTCCTATAATGGCCTCCTATAATGGCATCCTATAATGGCATCCTATAATGGCCTCCTATAATGGCGTCCTATAATGGCATCCTATAATGGCATCCTATAATGGCATCCTATAATGGCATCCTATAATGGTGTCCTATAATGGCGTCCTATAATGGCATCCTATAATGGCATCCTATAATGGCGTCCTATAATGGCGTCCTATAATGGCATCCTATAATGGCCTCCTATAATGGTGTCCTATAATGGCATCCTATAATGGCATCCTATAATGGCATCCTATAATGGCATCCTATAATGGTGTCCTATAATGGCATCCTATAATGGCATCCTATAATGGCATCCTATAATGGCGTCCTATAATGGTGTGCTATAATGGCGTTCTATAATGGTGTTCTATAGAGCTTGTTTTTAAATACAATTTTTCTAGATAATAGTATCCGATTGAGCTTGTTTTTAATTGATAGTTTATAGATAATATTGTCTTATGATGTTTTTCTACAGAGCTTGCCTTTAATTAATATTTTCTAGATAATATTTTCCTGGTGTTGTCCTATAGGCCTTGCCCGTAATTATTATTTTCCAGATGATAGTCTCTTAGGATGGTATTTTATAGAGTTTATCCGTAATTATTATTTTCTAGACGATGGCGTTCTGGATAAGGACGAGGTTATGGGCACGTCGTTTTCGTTTCCTGATGAATAAAGGTGAGTAGAGGTGAGATAGATATTTTGAAAACGATGTAAGAAATGTTCTGTTGAATATTTTTAACGTAATTGGATTGGGAGACATTGCTGCCTTAGACGACAGTACGTTTTATTTTGTTTTGGAACCATTCTGGGTTATTTCTGAGCTGAGCTGTACACGCCCAATTTCTGCCGCAGAGATCAAATGTCCCAAAACAATCTGGTCTCTTGAAGACATTTGTTGATAACACCCTGGCTATTAACCTCATTTGTGTCAACAGCCCCACAAAGCACTAAAAATACTACTTATATCAATTAAGCATTTTAATGGTCAATACTTTTCAAGAAATCTTAATATTAAACTATTTTTTTGTAAATTTACCTCTGAAATATTTGACCGGCTTGACCATTAAAGGGGTAGTGGTAAAGAAAATTCAAGCTTTGGCTTACTCAGTATCCATTTGCAGGTCAAGTGAAGAATATTTTTGAAAATTAACCACTGGAATGACTGGCTCGGTTACCGAGCCACTCATTCCAGTGGTTAATTTTCAAAAATACTCTTCTCTTGACCTGCTAATAGATCTGCCTCAAGCCAACTGCAGAGTTGTTTTGGTAAATTTGACCATGAAAAGGTTAGGTTGACACAAGTGGGGTTAACGCCAAAATAAGCTGTTCTCTTCAAAACCGTTGGTGATAAAACCGTGGCTATTAAGGCCAGAATAAGCGGGTCTGGTGACAAACCATTGTCTTTTAGAGTCAAGATAAGCCCTTTAAAACATATGATGACAAAAACAATCCCCGTTTGTGCCAAAGGAATCTGGTCCCTTCAAGACATCTGATGACAAGTGGCAAGTACACTGGCTTTTTGAGGTATTCGTATGAACTGATCGCTTGAAGACATTTGATGGCAGAAACCCGGACTGTTATGGCCAGAAACCCTGATTGTTTTGGCCAGAAACCCTGACTGTTATGGCCAGAAACCCTTACTGTTATGGCCAGAAACCCTGACTGTTATGGCGAAAATAAACTCATCCCTTCACAACATGTGGTGATAAACAAGGTCGATACAATCACGGTAGCTGTGGGTTCCAGATCCTTTTAGATTGTCTGGAATTTTTTTATTTTTCGGATTTTTTAGGATTCCGGCCGAAGTCGTGGAATCCTATTGTATGGTCACACCATTTCCTGTGTTAAAATATGTGCCCAAGTGGACCAGAAGTTTCCGAGATCCAGAATTTGACGCGATCTGATCCGGGTTCTTTTATCTGGAGCATGACCAAAGTCCGGAAATCCTCGTGCACCATAAGTTCCTTCGTTGTGTTAAAATTTGAACCAAATCAGATCAGCAGTTTTCTTTAGATACAGGCCGGAATAAGATTTTGTGACTGACTGACTGGCTGACTAACTAGTGAGATGGCGGTTTATTGAGCTGCTACCCGCATCTAATTAGGCCTTACAGTCGAGATAAACTAGTTGCTTTAAGACAAAAACACTGTCTTCCTGCTGAATTTCTGCAGACAACGTTTTCCAAGGGAGTTTAACTTGCGAAATAAGTGCTTTATTTTGACTTAAGATGTTTCATGAATTCGGGCGCTAGATGAGCAAAGCGCATTTCTGTGAGAATGCTTGTCTGAAAATAGTCTTAAAAAAGTGTCACCTTTGAATCCTGTAGCCATTATCAGACTGTCAATAAAAAAGTAAGGTATTTGACATATAATTGGTGTACATACGCCTAGGAAACTTGAAATCCACAAATAATAAACTAGTAGATAGAAGTGATTTAATGATAGACAGCCATATTGGACACGCGTTGAAGGTAACTATCCGACAAGAAATAGCGCGTGGAAATACTACTTATATCAATTACGCATTTTAATGGTCAACACTTTTCAAGAAATTTTAATATTAGAAGACAATTTTTTCTTTGTAAATTTACCTCTGAAATATTTGACCGGCTTGACCATTAAAGGGGTAATGGTCAGGAAAATTCACTCTATGGCTTACCTAGTATCCATTTGCAGGTCAAGAAAAGAATATTTTTGAAAATTAACCGCTGGAATGACTGGCTCCGTTACCGAGCCAGTCATTCCAGTGGTTAATTTTCAAAAATACTTATCTTAACATGCTAATAAACATGCCTGAAGACCACTGCAGAGTTGTTTTGGTCAGTTTGACCATTAAAAGGTTATGTTGACACAAGCGGGGTTAGGAACAACCGTCATCAAGATGCGTTGATGCCTATAATAATAATAATAATAATAATAATAATAATTATTATTATTATTATTATTATTATTATTATTATTGTTATTATTATCACTCTCATATTGTCTGTTTATTTTCATTTCTTTCTTAGAAGAACGGGAATTCCGAACCGATGCAGTGAAACATTGATACAACGTAATAAATTCGCCATATTAATCTGGAGTTTAATACAGCAATAGGCCTATACAACCTACATGTAGGGGATCCTATATCATTTCAGTGATGGGGTCGGGGTGGGGGCTGGGTCGGGGGTGGGGGGTGACAGTTGCCTCTGGGCGCTGAGTTCGTCGTACTGTTGGGGTATGGGGAGGGGCGCCAAATGGCTATTGGGGCTGGTTATTCGCTTGTGCGGCAGTACTGCGGTATAGGAGGGACGCCACAAGGTTGATTTGCACCTGGCCGCAATACACCCTCCACTATGCCACTGCCGCTTGTTCGTGAACATACTCGCATATTTTGTTTTACAGACAATATTTGTTCACATTAAAAATCTCGTGTCTTAGCCATTTGAACTCGAAATACTAAACAAAAATGTAATCCTTACCTAATAATTATTCTGTTGAGTATTTTGAACCTAATTTGACTGGAAGCTGTTGCTGCCTCTAACGGCAACATATTCCTGTCAAATTAGTTTTAAAATACTCAATTGCTTACATGTATGATTGCTGGGATTCTGCGAATTCAGGGGTGAAAGGGCTACAATGTTTCGCTGTTACTAAACTGAACGCGATACATTTGATATGCGTTGCTTTACGTATGCTATGCTTTAATTACTTTGCACTATATGTTAATATGACTCAAACTGCAATTGTCAATTGGATTTCAATAATAAAATTACACATGATATATGACTGATAAGCACCGCGATTCTGTTATAGAACATAGCATTGATATAATAAATCGCGCGCAGGCACGCGCGCACAGACGTAGGTCTGAGGGAAGAAACACAATCGTCTATGATTGGAAGTCCAATGTGGTCGCGCCATCTTGGAGATCAGGTTCATGATGATAACCGTTTGTTAAATCTGTTTCAAATCTATTTGTGGGAGTAGGTTTGCACCTATCAATATCAACAATGATCCGAAACCCAGTATAGCCACCAGCCACAATAGCGATGAACTGTGGTATAGCAAGTTATTAATGTTGAGTACATATTATCAGGGTATGCTATGCCTCGCCCATCTCTAGCTAAACTCCGATCATACTTCGCGCGTGTTGGGATCGATTTACATACTTTGAATCCTGACTTCCCAGAGCCCCAATTTCAAGGTAACAATCGGTTACAGCTAACCTCTTACCCATGGCAGCAACAGCGCCCACTCGAATTAGTTTCAAAATATTTAACAGAATGTTTATTAAACTAGTAAAGACATACAAATCTCACAACTGACGGACTACCCATTATTGTAGATATTAGTAACGAGACATATGGAAATAATAATTATAAACTCTCTCTCTCTCTCTCTCTCTCTCTCTCTCTCTCTCTCCACCCCATCCGGAGCAGTCAGTGTGGAGATAACTCTTGTTGCTTTAGACACCAGCTCAGCGCAGAGCTTTCTCTCCATCCAAGCTTTCTGTCCGGCTGGCCAGCTGTCAACCAATCAGACGTGTGCAGCTAGCCACAGGGCATCTGGGCAGATGAGAGAGGCGAGCGCTAGAAACAAGGAGGACGGGAAGAGGGGAGTTGAAAAGCGGAGATAGGAGGGAGATGAACGTTGCCAGCCTTTACAGCCACATGTGAATAAAGCGCAAAATGTTATATATTTGTTTAAAATGAGTTTATTATTTATTTATTAATTATTTATTCTGCACGACTCTCGCATACCTAAGCTAGTCCCCGACACCCTGGTTCGTGACGGAGTATTGTTTGACAGTTATGATTGTGACGTCAGTCTGTATGTGGAGTATTAGAGGAATCCAATCTGTCAGTCAAATATTTGGAGTCATAATAAATTACGTGACATGTGGGGTTGACGCCACAATCAGTTATGCCATGACTGACGTATCTAAGTCCGTCATAAACGCTTAATAGTCCATCAAGTTGTACGAATTGCATGTCTACTATTAAATGAAAATTCCGTTGAATATTTTGAAACTGATTTGACTGGCTGCTGTGGCTGCCATAGCACCCAGTCAAAATAGTTTAAAAATATTCAACAGCTTACCAGTATAAGCTTTTTGGAAATTGAGGTTCAAGGAGTTCAGGATTTGCTCGATCCCAACACGGGTAAAGCGTGGATGGAGCTTAACTAGAGATGGGTGGGTCATAGCTAAAACTGTATTCATCCATTGATTATGACGTCAATACATGAGTAACAGATTAGATTCATCAATTATCAGTCGTTTTCGGAGCTCTTGTTGTCATTTCCATTTGTTAATTTACGTTTGGGCAGTCTTAAGCGACTTGGATCTGTCTTGTTACCCGTTTGGGAAATTCTCGCTATGAATGTGTATATGTGGTCAGTTATAATAATCATCCATTTTCGCGGTAGTCCGGGAACCAGTTCTCAATGGATGCCTAGAAAATGTGTTTCCTCCAACACCCACTACAGTTAGTGCGTCACTTCAGGCTGCTTGACGGATACCTCTGGAAGATTTCTAGCCCGGTTGTACAGTTAACTTGTAGGAAGAACAATAAATGGCAGATACGTTTCTATTAGAGTGGCGCGGAGGTGCAAATTTGAAGAAAAAAATTCAACGGATTTCTTTTTCTCAGCTCTTACGGCCAAGAAATGTTTGTAAAATGTTGAAATAAGTCTTTGTATGGACCTTTCCTACTTATCCATCCAGCACGTGAAGTCATAATACGTGACGCGTAGGATGAAGTCGTAATCATAACCTATACGAAATATAATAAATATAAATGTAATATACGAAGTACGTCACGAACGCATAATTAGTGACAGTCTAAGCGTTGTTGTACGAATTGTATGTCTACTATTTAATAAACATGTTGTTGAATATTTCGAAACTAATTTGACTGGGCGCTGTTGCTGCCATAGGCAGCAACAGCACCCAGTCAAATTAATTTCAAAATATTCACCAGCTAACCTGTATAATTTTCTGGAAGTTGATAATCAGGGAGTTCATGGATCGATCGATCCCACCACCGGCGAAGTGTGAGTGCAGCTTAAATAGAGATGGGCGGGGAATAGCTAAAACTGGAAAGGTCAATTCTGCAACAAGCTATTTGAGTGAACCACGAATTTGACAATACAGGTAGAGCTGTTAATTTCACCTATCTCTTCATAATCAATTTTGACCATAAGCCAGTCTTTACAGGCATTCGGATGAACCAGCTCTACCTAATGTACAAAACGGCGATAGGGTAGCCTCACCTACGACCTACCAAAACTCGCCAGCAACACTGACACACATACGTCTTACAAAAAGCCCAAACCACGGGAAGAGATAGCTAACATTGGCGCCAGGTCCGATCCAAACGAGTCCTAACCAAAATATTCAAATGCAATGTCATCATCATCTACCAACTCAATAGGATTTATATAAAAGAACAACCAAACTAGGTACATTGATGACCCCGTAGTAGTAAAACTATCAACAGAGCGGAAAGCACTACGGTTGTGCATCTATCAAAGTGGTCAAAGTGAAGACCGTCCCAAGCTATGTAGGAAACGCAATTAAAAGAGATTGCTATTCAACAAGCAGACTCCTTAGCAGATGAAATCACGGCCACGGACGACTGTTATAAAATGTTTCGGACAACCTGAACCCTGAGAGTTGCTGACTGCCACTCACTGTATACACTGTATACACAACTCTGAATGACATTTTATCTGGACTGACCAGGTAAAGCAGACACAATTCGTGAATGTTTCCAGGGATAGTTCACTGACCATGATAATGAACCCTTGCATCCGTTCTCAGGTGACTGCACGGCATTACTAACACCAATTGAAACAGCAGAGGTTGAGAAGGCACACAAAGCCCTGAAAAATGGGTATGCATTCGGACCTGATGGCACGAGCTATGAGCTATTCAAATATGCAAATGACATTATCTTAAAACTGGTCACCCACCTAATCAATTTAGATTTTATGCACTGTCTTCCTATCTATGCCGTAGGTTAGCCACCCGCCCTTCCAGCCTATCTGCAGCCCACTGGGCTCCTCAACAGCACATGAAAAATCTTATCCAACATTACCATACACCGCATCTGAGACGAGATCGATGACTTCACTGGTGCATTGACATCGTGTGGACTCAACGCATGTTTGTGACAGTAGCTATGTCCAAACACTCGGATTTCCACAAAACGGACATTGACATGTCATGATCCTTCGACACAATTACCTGCTCAATGATCCTAGATGTACTACACCAGGCCAGCTGGAATGGAGATGAGCTATTTAGTGAGACTACTATTGACAGACACAAAGCTGATAGTACAAGTCCAGACCGTGAAGTCTACAGAGTTTGAGAGATTAATTAACTCTGCACAGGGAAATGGTCTATCCTCATGAGATGGAATATGCTGGCGATGTGGACTTCATAGATGAAGAAAAGTTACGAAAGAAATACCTTGATGGACTACTCCAGAGAGCTGAAAGCAAACTGAAAATGAATCTTTGTGAATGAATCCAAAAGTGACCAAAACAGAGTTCACTCACATATACCTATCGATAAAGCATGAAACTATGGAAAATTACAATCCACTTCGTGGCGGCAAACAACGGAGGAAACGTAAAATTCTGGGCTCACTGCTCTGCAGTACTGTTGACGTTACTGCAGGCTGTGTCATGGGACACATTGCTTTCCAGTCATTCTGGAAGTCGAGGCATCGTAGATCAAAGATGCCCTTGACAAACAGGCTACGTTTGTGCAACGCAACCTGCGTATCATTGATGTTGCAACCAGTAACCGCTGGCTAACTCCAAAGGCAGATCTGGTCAAACTTGACGCCTGCCACTTCAAACACCTCTACCATCACTGGACACCGATCGCTGGAAAGCATAATTTAAAGTGATGCACTATACCAGATGTATAATACGTCGCCGCTGTCTGTACAAGTCGCTCAGCATATATGATCCACGTTTCGCCATATACTAAGGATGCAAGAAGAAACTTCTGCACAGAGAGCTTTGGAATTCGCCATACTGGGAGCCAACACATACAAAGCCAGGAGATGACGTCATTGCATAAATCTGCTATGCGTGCTACGAGGTGACCTCAAGAAAACAGGACTCGGTACACGCAGAATCGTCGCAGATCAAGGATGGGGTTGAGGACGCTAAAGAATTTGGCCGAGGACAAGGCATAGTGTTCAAAAGCGAAAATGGTCTGATTGCAGCTCTAGGATGTGTCTACTACTGCAGCCGCATAACACTGTAATCATGCATATAAGGTAAGCAGTGTTGGCACAAATGATTGATCAAGATTATATACGAAAAGCACTGGATTAGCTGAAATTATAGACGATTTTTACTGTGATTACACACGAGAAAATGCTGATTAGCTGAACGGTAGTGTGGAGGGAGCGGTCTTCCAAATATAGAGTTAACACCACAGTGGATAGGTGAAAAATCTTAATTTTGCTTACTATGATTATACACGAACCCCACCCCATGGCTGGAGGGGAAAGATCTAGAGGCATAACCCTCCTTCCTAAAAAAGTAATACCACCGCTGCACGAAGAATGACCTAATTACCGCTGCGCGAAAAATGACCTAATTTCCTAAGCTAACGACTTGATTGCTCGAGAAAGTAGGTCATTATTCGTGCAGAGCTAGCTTAGGCTATTAGTCTGTCGCCTTGAGTAGGAAAATTGAGACTTATATGCATTTTCGGGTATAGTAGCTGTAACTTTCAGGGAATATTCTTCAATCATCTGGGAATCGAAAATCACGTGATACCAAATTTTCATTCGTCGCTGTGGTGGCCATATTGGATTTCAAAATGGCCGCTATCTGAAAAAACAGTTTTTCAACATTTTGACTCATTAATCGCCTAGTGTCTTGATTTTAGTGTCTAGGTATATGTTTTAATGCATTAACTTTCAGGGAATATTCTTCAATCATCTGGGAATCCAAAATCCCTTGATACCAAATTTTCATTTGTCGTTATGGTGGCCATATTGGATTTCAAAATGGCCGCTATCTGAAAAACAGTTTTTCAACATTTTGACTCATTAATCGCCTAGTGTCTTGATTTTAGTGTCTAGGTATATGTTTTAATGCATGTAACTTTCAGGGAATATTCTTCAATCATCTGGGAATCCAAAATCACTTGATACCAAATTTTCATTTGTCGTTATGGTGGCCATATTGGATTTCAAAATGGCCGCTATCTGAAAAACGGTTTTTCAACATTTTGACTCATTAATCGCAGTGTCTTGATTTTAGTGTCTAGGTATATGTTTTAATGCATGTCAGATCATGTATGATGGTTGATAGGCAATATCATAGTAATATGTTTAACCCTTTGAACCCTGAATACCAAGAATCTTAATTTCAAGGCTACTATAAAGGGTGTTATTGAATATTTCATAATTAATTTAACTGGAACATGTTGCTGCCATAGACAGTAACATAAACTAGTCAAATTAACGTCAACATATTGATCATAATAATTATTAAATCGTAAATGAGTGTTATATTCCAAACTTTCTTGTTTAAAAGGTTAAAAACATATTTTTATAATAATACATGGCCCGGGATAATTTTAGAATCTCTGGATCAAAGTAAATTGAAAAGACGATCTTGCGCTTATCCTCAAATTTTAATTATAAAAAGCCCTGTCGTCTGCTAACAAACAGACAAACTGCATATCTTTGCCATTTGGTAACACGTGTAGTCAACGATGGAGAGAGAATTAGAATTGCCGGCAAAAAATAAACCAACTGATTACAGTTTATGTATTAAATGCCAAGAATATAATAAGAAAGAAAGATTGACACCACCCCCCCCCCCCCCCGAGATGTAGAATCATATGATACATTTTTAGCGAATGTCAATAAAAGATCTGAATGGGGCAGTCATGATTTTATTAATGTAGGGAACAGATTAATAGGTATAACAGCATCGGACCTTTTGTAAAAGGGTGCTAAGTGGCATCGCAACTGTTATAGTGAAACCACAGACAAGAACAAAGCTAAAAGAGACGAGATTAAGTATCTCAATAATCCTGAAAAACGTAAGGGAATGGGCGCCCAACCGTATCTGTAGAATCTAGTAGCGTACTACTGAGATCTGCCACAGAGCGTTTTGATCGTGAAAAGTGTTTTCTGCCACGGTCAAAATACGGAAAGAGATAATGAAATTTTATATGCCTGTCGTAGTGAGAATAGCGGGATATCTGTCAAAGAGATAGTAGATAAAAGTGACAATGCACCCTGGAAAGTACAATTGGCCGACATAATATCAGAAGGGGACTTTCTGGCTAGGGACATTGTCTATCACAAATCCTGCAAAACCACATACTGGATAATTTATGTTCAAGGCCCTGAAAGACGCACTGAAACTAATCAGAATACTGAGGAGACGATTTTCTTTATAGCAGCAGAGATGGAATTTTACGATGAGTTGCATGAAAGAATAGAATCTGGAGACTATATAACGACTGTTCAGGCTGAAGAATTGTATTAAAATATGATGCATGACCACGGAGTCACTGGTCATGCAATATCCAGACGAACACTAATAACAAACATCACACACAATTTACCAGACATTGAACTATCCCAACATAGAGGTAAATTACCTGGCGTCTTCTATTAAAAAAAATCTGGACGTGAAGCAGTCGATATTGCTATTTCTGAACAAGACATAAAAGGCGACCTTAATATAATATTTAAATGTGCCAAAATCATCAGAAAAAAGATAACTAAAGCCAGAAAAGAGAAACCGTGGGTATTTACAGGCTCTCTAGATGGTGTTGGCGAATCTGAATTGCCAGTAGAGGTATTTATGTTAAACAGATGGATCTTGCAAGGTTCTAAGGCTGCGACTCCTGAGTCGCGAGGTCAGTCTCTAAGAAAATCATGTGTCACAATTTCTCAAATGATGATGCAGGAATTTAAAACTTCAAAGCAATTAGCATACACAACAAAATCCCAGTCTGAATTGTCTACTTTTCGTCGACAATGTGAAAGTCCATATGCAGTCGGCTTATCTTTGTGGATATATCACAATTTACGCAGTCAGACCGCTATAAATCTGCTAAGCCATTTATGTTGTGGAATATCATATAGTCGGGTGACCAGGGTTTGTAGTCAGATAGCCAATGCTGTGCAAGAAAACATCAATAAAAATGGTATTTTTGTCCCAGTTGGTATTGTGAAAGGTAGAGCTATTCGGGCTTCCGCTGATAATGTTGACAAGAAAGTTGATACTTTTGATGGAAAGTCAAGTTTCCATGCAATGGCAGCTTGTGTATATCAGCCAATATGTGCTGGAGAGACCTTGATAGAATCACTTGATCTATATGAAGTTTCTGCTGGTGGCCTTTTAGGTGTTCCGAGCACATGCATCAAGATTCTTAAATGTGACTTAGAAGGCAGTCCCAAACCTCAATTCAGTCCCCATTATGCATCGTATAAAGTGGGTAAATACGATGAACATTTTGATAGAGCGATAAAGGATGATATGTGTTGGATGATGGCAAGATATTTCAACAGATCTCAAACAGTTGATTTAAATTCGTCTGATGTAGAACCTAAAACAGTTGCCTCTGATGAAGTTACGACTCCTGCTTTTGATGTTACCAATATTTTGTCAGATAATGTACAAGGTATGCTTTCAGTAACTGACATATCAAATATGCCAGCAGTGCGAGAGGAGCACGAGTGTTTATTGAGTTCAGGTGAAATATCTGTACAAATGTCTCCACAAGTAGTAGATGACGAGAGAACAACGCGAATGATACCAGTGTGGGCTGCATACAACAGTCTTTCAAACACACCTGAATCCACAAATCATTCCTCTTTGATTGTTGATAAGGCATTTACTCTACCTATCATAAATGCCCCAGCACACGAATGGTCAACCCTGGTTACCACTTAAGACCAACTTTGTAGATTGAACAGACTGGTGTCTGGTAATGGGCGGAAGCTTGTTGTCACATTTGACATGGATCTATACAAACGAGTGTTGAAGTTGGAATATTTGGATTCACGGTTCAAGGATCAGTTTGCTGTGTGTCCAGGTGCATTCCACACTTCATTATGTGCTCTCAGATGTTTGGGAAAGGCCATAGAAGGAAGCGGGATTGACGAGGCCTGGGTCGAAGCAGGTTTGTACAGTTCTGTGACTGTTAATCAAATTATAAATGGGAATCATTACAACAGAGCTATGGAAGCTCACGAAGTCACCATGCAGGTATTGTTCGATCTTTGGATAGGAGAGTTTTTTGCTGAAAGGCCTGCTGTCCGCGTAGCTCTTGAAGAGAGTATTAAAATACTGTTTGATGCATGCACATCGAAACAGAGCCTTCGTGAGTCACATAAGGGATTATTAATCACACTTGAGTCACTTAATATAGAGAAACAGCTTGCCGACTTTGATGCTGAGCGCAGCACAGAGCCCATTTTCAAATGGGCACGAATGTACATGAAACAGGTCTTGACATTACTGCAATTCCAGCGTGCTACCCGGCTAGGTGACTGGTTCCTTCACCTATCGTCACTTGAAAAACTATGTGTGTATTTCTTTGCTTATGGGAGGCATGATTATGCACAGAATATTCCAGAATATATTGCACGAATGTGTCGGCTTCAAACTACTGATCCAGAAATCTGGCAGGACTTTATGGCACATGAATTCACTGTGAACACTTCCAACCAGATACCATTCAGCCGCATCGGTATTGATCATGCTCAAGAACATGTAAACAAAAATCTCAAAGGTCAGGGTGCTATTGGTGGCATCACTCAGTCTCCTGCTACTCTTCTGAAGTTTTGTATGTGCGCACCAGAATTAGCACGAATTGCCAATGATACAGAGGCCATGGCTGACTTAAAGAAACAGAGTAAAATGGATCACCATGAACTCAATAAGTCAACAACACTCAGGCAAGAACAAGCTATTAAAAAGCTATTTGATGTCCTAGCACCTTGTGGAATATTCAAGAGTGGCAATACAGCAATGGTTAAGCTTGTCACTAATGAGATAGTTCCTAAAGCTGTTGAGGAAAGCATCCTGTCCTGTGAGCTCGTGGAAAAATCTGCAATGCAGAAATTTGTTGATGAAAGAATATGTGGAAATACAAATCTTTGGGACATGATGACAAAATGTAAGTCGTTTACATGGACTTCTAAAGTACAGACAAAGTCTGATGTTTTAACCCTCCAGACAACGTCTGGTCTAATGTCTTGTCTACTTGTTGTAGCGCGCTCATCTGGTGAAATAGATATGGAAGAGGTGATTGGTAATTATGAATTTACAACTGTTAATCGGACATTAATGAGACCAGATCGTTCTGTGCACCCAACATTAAATAAATGCTCATTGATAACTGTCTTAGAGAATCTTCCAGTGTCACCGATGGATGATTGCCAAGACAATCTCATTTCAGATGGTGCATACGGTTCCACAGATGCACAGCTCTGTCTAATTGTAGACGGTATGGCCGTAGTACAAGAACTCATGGCTGTGAAGTCATTTGAAAATGGTAACGCCCGTGGCAAAGCTTATGCTGAGCTCATTGATATCAAATCACGTAATTACAATTCTGTAAGGGTAATTTTTGACAGTTACGCTGTCGTTGGCTCATTAAAGGAATCAACACGTGAACGACGCAGGGGTGGAAAGGCACAGCCAAACGATTATAATGTAGACGACAATACCAAAATTCCTGAATTAAAAGTATTCCTTGGAAGTGTAGCTACAAAAGATTCGTTGACACTTTATCTTGCACAGAGATTAATAGACCATTCTAAAATGTGTATGATAACAGCCACATGCAAAGAAGTGATGTCCAACTACACCAATGATACAACTCCTGGTATCAGTACACAAGAAGAAGCCGATACCTTAATGATCTTGCATGCAGTGGAAGCAAATAAAGCTGGATATACTGTTCACATTTACAGTCAGGATGCAGATGTATTGATTCTTGCGCTGAGACGTACAGCTCTTCTTGGCAAGAAATCTGCCCTGGTGATGGGCACGGGTGATCGACGACTAGTTCTACTTCAACCTATTTATGATGCTCTTGGACCGGAGAGTGCAAATGCTCTCTGCAAATGGCATGCTCTCACTGGTTGTGATACCACAGGCTACATAAGAGGAAAGTCTAAGAAAGCGTGCTTAGAAGCCTTCCTAAAAGCAGATACCAAGATTGTAACTTTAATATCCGGCCTCGGCTGTGACATCCAGCCTTCTAATGATACATTAAATGGGTGCATTTCCTTTTTATGTAGTTTATTCTGTAAGAAGAATGTTCACATTACTGAGCCGCATCACCTCAGATGGCACCTATTCAAACAACAAGGCATGAACAAAGGTGTCGACATGCTACCACCGACACGTGGAACATGGGTTGAGCATATCCAGCGTGCTCACTGCCAAGCTTCGGTGTGGAAACAAGACCTTGTTGTCAGTCCACTATCACCAGATCCCTTACAGCATGGCTGGGTGATGGAAGAGCACAGGCTTGTACCTCTGTTATCCAAGGTTGCACCAGCCCCTGCAGCGGTGGTTGAGTTAGTGAGGTGTACGTGTGGTACCACTAACCCAAGCTCAACAAATAAGTGCGCTTCAGGTAGATGTTTATGTCGATTAAAAGGTCTAGTGTGTACAGAACTGTGCCAGTGTGAAGGGGAGGAAGACCATTGCCAGAACTTAAGTAGCTATGTTGACCCAGATGATGCAAACTGATCTCAAAATTAGGACTTCAGTGTATTATATTTACAATAAGCGAATTTGAATTGTTGTTTAATCATCAGTTTTGGTCAAAGAAATAGTAGCAAATTTGCAGTTTGGGACGAGGTGGCAAACGGCCGTCGTAACCAAAAGATCAAAAGATTATTTAAAAAAATGGTAAAAAAAGGTATCTATTTTGGATATATTACAAGTGAGTAATGTGTATTCCTTAGGCCTGTAGGTGGGGCTTAGAATACACCTTCCGTATCATCTGCGTGTCGTAAGAGGCGACTAAAGGAGGTAAGGGTGAGGTAGCCCTGACAGAAACCTCGAGTGCTGAAGACGGAGGTTCCAGGCCACACGGCGCACTCTAATAAACCATGGATCCGTGCACTTAACGCTTATGATCATGTCGATAGTCACTTAGGACTGGCGGTATGATCAGCGAACGAAAAGAAGAAAGAAGAAGATGTGTATTCCAGTGGCGTATTGATGTCGTTTGGGGGCCCCTGGTCAGAACGTGTGTGGGCCCCAATTCTGGATGTCCTCCCCAGAGGGTTTAAAAAAAATTTAGATGCTCTCAGAGGTATATATATATATATATATATATATATATATATATATATATATATATATATATATATATATAGACTCTCATTTGGTTGATTGTGCAGAATTGAAAAATATTTACCAAAATCTTTAGGGCTTAAGCCCCTACACAAGCCACATTTGTCTACGCCATTGCAGTATGGAGTGGTTCTGAGTGCTACTCACCATTAAAGTTGGGAAAGTAGATGATCTGAGAAGTCATCTACTGCAAGGCTGCATTCTGATAAAAAGGTTTTATCAGAATGCAGGAGATGCAGGGGGTATTTCTGGTCGCATTATTATTAAAGAAAGAAGGTTCAAAACGTCTACATAAAATAATATTGCAGGCTGGTGGGGCCCCTAATGGGCAGGGGCCCATGTTCCTTGAACCTGCTATTGCTACACCACTGGTGTATACAATGTATATATGTATATATGTTCTTTTTTTTCTCTAAACATATTCCAATTAATGTAGTCTTACTCATTTTAAGGCAAGGACCAGTTGGATAATTTTTGTGTAATTTAATAGGTTTTTTTCCATATCGGCGGCCATTTTGAAATCCAATATGGCCGTTCTAGGGGACACTGTTGTTTGTTATCTTTTTTTCTATCATTTTACATGAATCCCTAATGCAAACACATGCTATAGAGTATGGCATGTACGTTGATATCATGTATGCCAATAAACAGCCGGCGATATAAGTAGAAAACTAACTTGAATATGGCGGCCCTTTTGAAATCCAAGATGGCGGCTTATCGACAGATAGGAAAAATTGGTATCAAGTGGTTTCATGTATCTTGATATCATGAAAATACTTCCTGAAAGTTTCAGCTACTATACCCAAAAATGCATATAAGGTACACAAGCTGACAGACTATATTATTCGCGTAGCAGTGGTATAATACTACAGCATGGCTCAGTGATATGTGGCATTCCTCCTAAGACAGTGGCGCACTCAGGCAACGCTAGATAAATAAACATGTACATGCGGCGATATCTCCAGCAATGCTAATCTACATACATTGATTTATTAGACATTCTTATTGCAATTCACTTTACTTTAAAATAATTCTAGTAATGAATTGTACTGTATGCGACGTTGAGATAAATACAAAGACGTTTATTAACTTAGACGACGGTGTATTTGATATCACGTTTGTTGTTTGTTTTTGGTTCTGCCAAGTCTCCCATTATAAGGTAAGGTAAAGGCTTAATTAGAATACCGGTACTTTTACTTTTGACATAGCTGTTAACAAAGGGAGAATCCAGTTTTAGCTATTCCCCGCTCATCCCTAGTTATGCTCCACCCACGTTTCGCCCGTGCTGAGATCGATCGATCCCCGAACTCCCTAATTATCAATTTTCAGAAAATTATACAGGTAAGCGGTTGAATAGTTTGAAACTAATTTGACGGCGTGACGCTGCTGCCTATGTAAAAGCATGCAATTCGTACACCAACGCGTAGTCCGTCACCAATTATGCGTTCGTGATGCACTTATCTACGTAATTCATGACGTTATTGAATATGACGTCATCATACACGTCACGTATTTGATTGTGACGTCATATGATGGATGGATAGACTGGAATGGTCCATTATGTGTTCGTGACGAAATTATCTACGCCAATATTGACGTCATTGATTATGACATCATCCTACAGGTCACTAGATGATTATGACGTCATATGATCGATGGATAAACGGGAAAGGTCCATTAAATACGCTTAGAACGCCTACTAGTTAAATTAACCAATGTTGAATTGAATCGTAAGATATTTCTTCACCTCCCTTGCAACTTTATAGTAGTAGTGGTAGTAGTAGTAGTAGTAGTAGTAGTAGTAGTAGTAGTAGTAGTAGTAGTAGTAGTAGTAGTAGTAGTAGTAGTAGTAGTAGTCGTCGTTGTCTGTTGTTGGTGTCATTGTTGTTGTTGTTGTTGTTGTTGTTGTTGGGTAGTGGTTATAATTGTCATTGATGTATATTTTGTTGCCGTTATCATCGTCGTCGTTGCTGCCGTTGTTGTTGTTGCTGCCGCTGCCGTTGTTGTTGTTGTTGTTGGATGTTGTTGCTGCTGCTGCTGCTTCTGCTGCTTCTGCTGCTGCTGCTTGGATAACCGTAAAAATCTACATAGTTTGCTGAGGACTGGCCAGTTGTATATTCCAAATACACCATGTGTCTTTTCTGTACTGTTGTCTCTTGCATAGTATTCTGGGATAAATCGGTTTCTTTTATTCTGATATTTGCTACAGTAAGAAAGGAAGTGAATTTCATCTTCTATGACATTACATACATTGCATAATTTTTCATTCCGCTCGATGCCACCCATCTTTGTGACTCAATTGCCAGTTTGTGATTAAGTGTCCTGCAGTGGCATAAGCTTATAGCATCGCCGCATGACAGTAATTTTAAGTAGCTTTCGAACTGAAATTTGAATTCTATAACTCTGTGAAACGTTACCCTAATTGATTTGTGTAGCTGTCTCGTCCATTTGTCTATGTATTGTTGTTCCAAAGCTATCTTTGTTTGACTGACTACCTTATTTATGTTTATGTTTTCAGAGTTGCATACATGTCGCTGACCTGTTGCCTCCAGGATAGTTTTGATTGTGTTAATCCAATTGACTTGTATCTGCCGTTGGGTAATGACGTCTAGACATAAATAATAAAGAATTGACGAGAGTTTCCCGTATCCTGCATTTACTATCCCTCCCCAAAACCTTACCATGTTAAATTTTATTTCTACATCTAAGGGCATTTTTCTCAATTCACCATAAACCATAACATTTGTGGTACTTTTCTTCAAGCCGAGTACACTTTTAAAGAATTTAATATGGCATGTTTCTATCTGAGTAGTATTCTCAAATCCCCAGATTTCTGACACATAAAGTAGTGTTGGTGCAATCATAGTATCAAATAGTATTATCTGCAGCTCTATTGGTATATCATGCTGTTTGATTTTTTCTAATAATGAAAACATTGCCCGCGTTCCTTGTGTGCATTTTCATGTTTTACAGCTAGAGAAACCCCCGTTTGATTTTACCATGACCCCCAAATATAGGTATTCATTTACGATTTCGAGTAGCTGGCCACCTATGGTAACGTTTGGGTATTTCTTTAACTTACGTTTGGAAAGAATCATAACTTTTGTTTTTGTAGTATTTATTTCAAGCTTCCGTTTAAGACAATAGACATGAAATGCATTGAGAGCTTGTTGCAAGGCTTCCGCTGACTCGGCCATTATAATAGTGTCATCTGCGTATAGTAAAATAATAAGATAAAGATATAGATTACAATTTTCGTCTGCCAGTTGATTTAAACATGCTAAGCCAACAATTCCATTTTCTTTCAGATATTCTTCTAAATCGTTTAAAGATATTGAAAATAAAAAAGGTGAACGGTTTTCCCCTTGCCGTACACCAATGTTACTGATAATAAAATTTGAGCTTGTACGATTATGATAGACAAATGATTTTATATCGTTATACATATTGTATATAATCTAAAAACATTTTCCGGATATGCCGCTCTTAAGAAGCTTAATCCATAGACCAACGCGCCAAACCTTATCAAACGATTGCTTAAAGTCAACATAATAGCAATATAGATTATTTTTTTGTGCAAATAGTATTTCTTTAATGAGGTAGAGGGAGAGGATATTGTCTAAGGTAGACCTATTTTTCCTAAATCCAGTTTGGGATTCAGAAATGATTTCATGCTTTTCTGCATACTTCTTTAGTCTTTCGTTAAGAATAGATGTAAATAATTTGTCCAAACAGCTTAATAATGTTATTGGACGGTAATTCGTTGGGTCTAGTGGATCTCCTGTATTTTTAAAGATAATTTAGGTCATATAGATGTGAGGCTGTAATCATTTCATTTTCCGGTTAACCAGAGTTGCAGTTGTCATAGCAACCCACACTCCATGAAAAATAACATTAGCCATTTAAATTTGCCAAATGATGTCTAATAAGCCTACTCACATTACAAGATGCTAATCTAAAACATTCAAAATATTCTTTTGTTAGCACTTTGTCAGTTTAGCAATGTGCAGTATCCCAATTTAAACATTAGGCAAAACCGGCGATCTATTGACTTCTGGCGTCATGATTATTCAACTGATTGGCATATAACATGAATGCCATTATAGAGGCCACGGTAAAGGACATTTATGATGTGATGTTATGCTCATCTCATTTTTCAGTAACCGATAATTACTTTTTACCGCTAATATCAGAAATGGACATTCTGCCATCTAGTTGTCATAATAACACTATTTCCTGAAATATTTGAACCTTGGCCTTTTAGATTTGTAAGACTGTGTCTAATACTCAGTTTTCAAAATGCTAATGTCAAAGGATCCTGGCTAACTACACCAGACTGGATGCCTTGATGATAAGCTGCGACTTCTGAAAGATTGCCATTTGCAGACACCAAGCTGAAAGTGCGAGTGAAAATGTTGTACTCTCCTGGGTACGAGATCGCTATCGACTCTCCACAGGGAGGTGATCAGCCCACTCATGCTGCCACTGTCATCCGCCAGGGAGAACTCCACAAACCCACCCCAGTATTTACACTGGCATACGGAGATGGAGTATGCGGACGACGTTTACTTCATAGAATGGGGGTGGGTGGGTGTGGGAGTGGGTGTGGGGTGGTGGTGGAGGGTGTGTGTGTGGGGGTGGGTGGGGGTGGGGGTGGGGGGTGGTGGTTTTGGGTGGGGGAAAGAACTACGTGATATGAATCTTTAGCTAGGGGATCACATAAGAACTCATAGAACGTTTGCAAAACAGAAACGTGGGCATTGTACCATATGCGACGCTGAGTTAAACATCTATGAGTATGTAACGACTAGATGCCGTGCTGCTTATCTTCAACTCTGTTGTATTAGACGTATCAGGAAATCTTTGACACTGGATGCACCAAAGTTACTTATCCACGCATATCTTATGTCGGAACTGAACTATGGCAATGCACTGCTCTATGGGGTCATCAGGAAAGAAATTTGACAAACTAAAGCATGCCCAAAATACCACTGCACATATTCATCCTAATTCCAAAGCGGCAACATATTACACATTTACACCCAAGAACTCCGCCGGTTGCCAGTCTGAAGAAGGGTACAACATTTTAGTAAACACTTTTCTTGGCTTCTGTGGTCTGACATCTGAATATATATCTGACTTATTAGTGAAGTATCAGCCACAAAGAATATTTCGATCTGCAGATAAATTTGAATTAATGGTACCTAGCACTAAGCTCATGTCACTTGCTGACAGATCCTTGAGAAATCTGTATCAGCACTATGGAATTCTTTGCTTAGTGGATTTACACGTTCTCACCATCACTAAGTGAACTTCTCCTATTTAATTGTCTTAATATGGAGGCCGAATGTTAACTAAGTAGTTTATATTATTAGCTCACCTGGCCTGAAAGGCCAAGTGAGCTTATGCCATGGTAACCTTCTGTTGTCCATCCATCGTCTGTCAACTTTTCCTTTAAATGACTTCTTCTGAAGAACCTGTGGACCGATTTTAATTATATTTGGCCTCATTAGGGTGCAGTGGTCCAAGTTTGTTCAAACGAAGCCGATCGACCAATTTGGCTGGCGACCATCTAGGATTTTGTTCGATTTTAGGAAACGTCTTTATAAATCTTCTCCGAAACTGCTTGAAAGACCGATTCAAAACTCATGAAATGTCATCTACGGTAAGAGCTGAACCAAGTTTGTTCAAGGGAACTTGGTTGGCCAAATAGTTCGGCTGCCATCTTGTATGAGCTAGTTTTCCCGAAAATGATTCTCCAGAACCGCTGAAGGGACCAGGCCGACATTTTGGAGATATAATTAGGGACTAAGGGTCATTAAAGTTTGTTCAAGAGAAGCTGACACGGCAAAAAGCAGGGCCGCCCTGGACCAATTAAAATGTAGCGCGTTTGGCGGGCATTTTGGATTTCTTTTATGGAACTTGAAGCCGAAATTGGTTTTATATATCTTATTGACTATGCTGATTTCAAATTTGCCACTTTCGAAACAGACGGAAAAACAATTCGGCGGCCATCTTGGATCGTTTTCCCGCCAAAACTCACATACTAAAGCAATGGAAAAATTAAAATGTCTTCTCGAGAACCACTGGGCCGATTTCAAGTATATTTTGCAGGAATCATCCTTAGGGCATGGGATCCAAGTTTGTTTGGCCGGCGGTCATCTTGGATTTTGGCTATTTTGAGAAATGTCTTTAAAAATCTTCTCCGAAACCGCTTGGGGCATCAATACAAAACTCATGAAATATGATCATGGGGAAGAGCTGAATTAAGTTTCTTCAAGGGAACTTGATTGCTCAAATAGTTTGGCGGGCATTTGGATGATGTAGTTTACGTGAAAATGACTTCTTCTCCAGAATTGCTGAATGGATCGAGCCGAAATTGGGCAGATCTTATTAGGGACTAAGGCCTATTAATGTTTGTTCAGGGGAAGTTGCTACGTAAAAAATAGCGTGTTTGGCGGCTATATTGGATATTTTTTAATGGATTTTGAAGCCGAAATTGGTTTTATATAGGTTTTTAGGTATTCTGATTTCAAATTTGCAGTTTTCGAAACTGTCGGATAAGCGATTTGTCGGCCATCTTGGATCTTTTTCCTGCCGGAAAATCCCATACTAAAGCAATGGGAAATTTAAAATGTTTTCTCGAGAACCACTGGGCCGATTTCAAGTATATTTGACAGGAAGCATACGTAGGGAATAGGAATACCAATTTGTTCAAAGGAAGATGATCAGCCAATTTGGCCCGCAGCTATCTTGGATTTTGGCCGACTTTTAGAAACGTCTTTAAAAATCTTCTCTGAAACGGCTTGGAGGGGTGGGGGTGGGGGGGGGGGGGGGTCGTTGCAAACCTCATGAAATATGATCTAGGGCAAAAGCTGAATCAAGTTTGTTCGAGGGACCTTAATTTTCCAAATGGTTCAGTGGCCATCTTGGATGACCTAGTTTTCGCGTAAACGACTTCTCCAGAACCAATGAACGGGTCAGGCCGAAATTTGGTAGATATGATTAGGGCCGAAACACCATTAAAACATGTCCATGGAAAGTTGATATGTAAAAACCAATGTCCGCCATGAATCAATGAAAATATAGCAATTTTGGCGGGCAACTTGTATTTACTGCAACTTTTTGAGAAAAACATAAAAAGACTTAATTATTAACCACTGGGCCAATTTTAATAAAACTTGGCTAAACTTTCTTCACAGTAATTTGATTGGTAATTTTTTCTAGTGGTCATCTCATTTTGTTCGGTTGTGCCAGTGGTCAATAATTCCAGGTGAGCGATGCAGGCCCCTTGGGCATCTTGTAATATTCTCCCTATAGCTGCAGAGCAACTGAGGCATGGGAATCGCTTCATAAACGAGGCCAAGACAAACCTGTAGAATGACGTCATAATCATTACGTCATAAATGAGTCTATTTGACCCGTCTTTAACTCTTAATAGTCCGACACGTTGTACGAATTGTATGTCTCTACCATTTAATAAACATGCTGTTGAATATATTTTTGAAACTAATTTGACGGGACGCTGTCGCCCAGTCAAATTAGTTCCAACATATTCAATAGCTTACCTGTATACTTTTCTGGAAATTGATAGTCAGGGAGTTCAGCGATCGATCCCAACACGAGCGCGGTGTGGGTGGAGCTTAGCTAGAGATGGGCGGGGCATAGCTAAAAATGGAAAGGCCCATTGAGGAATGGAGCAAAAATAAGATTCCCGGCTCATTGCTCGGCAACGCTTCTGACATTGCAACACGTTGCAAACTGTGAATCCTCTGATCAAGAATTCCTATGGGCTAAAATATACTTGTATGACACAACCTGTGCATTACTGATGCTGCACACCGGTAGCAGCTGGCCAACTCCAAATGCAGTCCTAGATAGGCTCGACGCTTGCCACCTCAAACACCTTACTATTCCCCAACATCGCTGACCGCACAGCTTAATCTCCAATGACGTCTTAAAGACCATATAGAATACAGTCTCACTGTCAGTGAAGGTGGCCAAGCACTGATGTTTGGCTATATTCTGCGAATGCCACTAGACACGCCTGAGCAGAATGGCTTGGAATTTGCTGTACTCCAACACGTACAAAGCCAGCAGAGGACGTCGCCGCATAGACCTGCTAAACACGCTACATATCGAAGTAATAATAACAGCAGCAGCAACAACAACAACAACAACAACAACAACAACAACAACAACAACAACAACAACAACAACAACAGCAGCAGCAGCAGCAACCACAACAACAACAAAAGCAGCAGCAGCGGCAAAATACCAGAACAGAGCCGTGTACGCTGCCATTGCCCAATCGCAGGCTTGTTCGTACTTACACATGCGTAATTAACCTCTTTATAATTATTTTAAAATACACACGAACACGCCATTGTGAAATAATTTACGAATTTAAATGTGGAGCAATATTAATATTTGTCGTAAGCTGTTGAACATTTTGAAACTAATTTGACTGGGTGCTGCTGCTGCCTATGGCAGCAGCAGCAGCGCCCAGTCAAATTAGTTTCAAAATATTCAACAAAATGTTTATTTAATAGTAAAGCCATCCAATTTGTACAACTGCCGGACTTAAAAATCCCTGACGGATTTAGCTACGTCATTCATTACGTCGTTGATTGTGAGGTCAGCCTACATATGACGTAATTGATTGTAACGTGATCCACTTGATCGACAGATTGGAGTTATCAAGTAAACTTCATTATTATATGTCGTATGACGATACACGTATTACTTGTACATTGTCCGCCATGTTGTATATTTAGTATCATATGGTGTGTGGGATAGAGGCCGTGTCATTGTTAGATCTTCAATGGTATTCGCTAACAACGGCTAAACAACTATTTAGCTGGAAATGGTCCGTGACAAGACGCATTATGACAACAGTGATAATATCATCTGAGACCTGCATGTATTAGACCTATAGCTTAACCATTAAATTCCACGTATTTGAAGATAATATTTATTACCCTTTGCAGAGTAGTGAAACGATTTATGAGCATTTTGAGAACTTTATTGACTGAAAGTTGTTACCTTCAGAGGCCCCTACAACCTTCAGTCAAATTGTTCTCGAAATAATTATCAAGTTTCACCTAAATCCCGTTTTTCTAAACAAGTTGTTTTCAAGGAATTGAGATCACATTGATTCCTTGCAGTCTATAACGTGAACTAGCACATAGACGGATCGATCAGCGATCAAATCAATACAGGAATTCAATACACCGTTAACGAATCCCATTGTTTGCTAGGCTACATATATCAGAAGTAATGAAGTCAATCAGAAACGACGATTCAGCTAAACATATTTACCCTTCGATAAACACACAGATTACGATAATATTTGTAACTTTTGGTTAATTAAAAGTTAGCCGATTTATTTTGAAATCAGTCAGTTTTCCCCCCTCAAAATATTCAGTGTTTTTCATACTCGTGTATCCATTAAACCAATTTTCGTTCCATGATTTCTGGATGCGAGGCGTTAGTGGTAACTACTTAAACTCTGTAGATCTACGTTGTTATCGTATTAGACACGTGTTCTTGCTAATAGTGAGAAATTTAACATCGATAGATTAGGCATATGCTTATTAAATCTTGAAAGTTAAAACTAACAAGCTGTATCTGGTTTGGTAAAACGTGTGTCGAAACGATGTAATTATCCGTGAATTCAACAGACAAGCTAATCATATTCTTCACGAAACAATCCTCTATACATGTAAGTATATTAATACTTTGAATACCGAATTGATGAATCCAATCAGTTACTCAAGTAGGCCTATATGGCGTCATAATGAATTACGTCACATGTAGGCTGACGTCACAATCACAATGCTTAATGACTGACATAGCTAGGACCGGCATGAACTTTTAAATGTCCGTCATGTGCAAGCCTACGAATTGTAAATCTTTTCTGCTTAACATTCTATTGAATATTTTGAAACTAATTTGACCGGCCACAGGCTCGCAGTCAAATTAGCTTCAGAATATTCAAAGGAATAGTTCTTGCGTTGTAAATTTTTTTCGTTTCTGGAATTTTGGGCTCAATACGTTAATTATGCAACACAGAATTTCTACGCCAGGCCAGTTGCAATGAAGATGAGCTACGACTAGTGAGACTACTACTTGTAGACACCAAGCTGAGAGTACGAGTCAAGTCAGTGAAGTCTGCGGAGTTTGAGACATCAATCGACTCCCCACAGGCAGATCGTTTATCCCCTGTGCTTTTAACCTGTTACCTCGCTGTAGCATTGCAATCCGTACGGGAAAACTCCACAAGACCAACACCCCCACTCCTCCCCAGTGTCCATACTGGGTATACCGCTAGAGAATATGCTGACGACGTGGACTTCATAGACGAGGAAAAGAACCCCTTTGACGAACCGCTCCCAAGCAAACTGAAAATTTAGAATCGCTTCAAAAAATGAATCCAATACAGAGTTCACCCACACATACCTATCTACAAAGCAGGAAAGAAAAGAAAATAGCGATCCACGTCGAGGCGGCGAACCATGGATGAAAAGTAAAACCGGAAAAGTAAAATCCTGGGTAAAGTTCTGCTGACAATGCTGCAAGCTGCGTCATGGGGAACACAGCTTTCCAGTCCTTCTGAAAGCTATGGATTCATAGATCAAAGATGCCATTGATAACAAGAATACGTTTATACCAAACAACCTGCATATCCTTGATGTTGTATAACTGTAACAGCTGGGCAGCTCCAAAGGCAGCTTTAGACAAACTCGATGCCTGCCACCGCAAAGACCAACGCACCATCACTGGACACCGATGACCAGACAGCATAATTTCCAATAATGAACTATACAAGAAGTGTAATACGTCTCCGTTGTCTGTAAAAGTCGCCCAGCAAAGATTCTCCATGTTTTGCCATGTGCTAAGGATGCCAGAGGACACACCATCACTGAGAGCCTTGGATTTCGCCCTACTGGGAGGCAGTAAATATAAAGCCAGGAGATGACGTCATTGCATAAATCTGTTAAGTGTGCAACGACTTGAGCTCAGGAAAGCAGGACTCCGTACAGTCAAATCAAGAATGGATCTGAGGAAGCTATGGATTTCGGGTGAGGACAAGACACAGTGGTCAAAAGCGAAGAAGGACTGATTGCAGCTGTAGGATGTTTCTTCTACTACTACTACTACTACTACTCCTGCTGCTGCTGCTGCTGCTACTACTACTACTACTACTACTACTACTACTACTACTACTACTACTACTACTACTACTACTACTACTACTCCTGCTACTACTACTACTACTACTACTACTACTACTACTACTACTACTACTACTACTCCTACTACTACTACTCCTGCTGCTACTACTACTACTACTACTACTGCTACTACTACTACTACTACTACTGCTACTGCTACCACCACTACTACTACTACTGCTACTGCTACTACTACTACTACTACTACTACTACTACTACTACTACCACCGCAGAATACAGTTAGCACGATACAATGTTCATTTTTTCTTAATGGCTACATGTAGGAAAGATCAGTGTTACAGTACAGCTCAGAAACAAATAAAATTTAAACGCGCTGTTGAGTATTTTGAACATATTGCATTGGAAAACATTGCTAAGCGAATTATTAATTTTGGATATGTTTCTGTTTTCTGTTCTGGAATTATGTTAAAGGGGAACACACGCGGATACGGGGGAAATCACGCTAAATTATGCTTTTGTATAATTTAAATGAAATAAATTATATATTTCCTGCACATTTTCGAATTGGTTAATAGTAAATTTCGCCACGGGAAAGTTCTTGCCCTCAATTTTCGTGACTTTATCGCGTGAATGATCGTTGCGGTATGACGTTATCCTGTGAATAACATTTTGTTTTTGATGATTTATATCGCACAGCAGCTTATTCAAACACTACTATATAATGAGATATAGGCCTAGTAGGTAGATAGATACATTTATTTCCACAATAGGCCGATGGCCCTTGAGTGTACAGTACATAAGCATCTTTTGGCGGAACACTAGCATAATATAATATTAAATTACTATATAATTAAAAATTAACATTTGTTTAACAGTATTCATTTACCCACAACATGATGCGGACATGGATCTCTTAAGCCTTTCGTAACGAAGACGGCAAGCCCCGGCATCTGTAGTTGTCTTGAGGAATGCCCATTTGCAGGCCAAGAGAAGACTTCATCTGAAATTTTACCTCTGCAATGGCTAGCTCGATAACCGAGCCAACCCTTCCAGTGATAAACCCTCAATAACAGTCTTCTCAGGGCCTGCAAACGAACAATCAATAAGCAAATAATTTGATTTTCATGATTGAATTTAGCCATTAAAGTGTTAGCAGACGCTATCTATTAGCACACTCCAATGCGCCACCCACAAAATCCCAAACAATACCATTACACTTATGACAGGCTGTGAGGGAAGAGAAAGGAGATGATAGAAAAGGAAGAAAGAAAGCTGAAAGAAAAGAAAGGAGTTGGAGAAAATGTATTTAGCTTACCCAGGTTGGTCGCGTAGAAGAAAAGCGTTATATACAAAAGCTGCTAACTTTTGGACTGTTGAGCTGCTCCTACTTTTTAACAGTTCGGTACATTTATAAACATTTGGTCTTTTCCAATAATATGGTTTTATGTATTTCTTTCGCAATTCACTGTACATTGGGCATAGAATTAGGAAATGATATTCGTCCTCTATATCATGACATGTTTGACATTTTCGTTCTTCTAGTGGTATAGGAACACAGTTGTTTGTTAAAGCGATGCTAATCTTGTCTGGAATGTTGTATTTCAGTCATATCCTGTCACATTCCCTTACCTGTATCACACTTATCATCTTAGTAATATTGCGTAAATGTTGAAACGTGATCGCCGCCATTTTGTCTCCTCAAGCGATAGTGTGTGATGTCATGTAAGTGCCAAAGCATTACAGTATTTATTATATAATACTCATCTTGTTGAATATTTTGGAACTAATCTGACTGGAAGTTGTTGCTCGAGGAAAACGCAACATTTTCCCGATTGGTTGGAAGTTAAATTAAAGAAGAAGTACAATGGCATTGAAAGTGGCTTTCATATACAACATTGGGCATTAAAGAATGAAATAGAATGTGTTATTAGAAGATATTATTCGGATTTATTTTTAATTCGGCGATCCTGCGCCGACTCGCTGAAAAACGAAATGAGAACGGCCTTGGTGCGTTACGTCATTTCAGGGGATCGGCTGAGCTTGCCTGAAACAGCTGAGTGAAATAACGTTGACGCGCTGTCATAAGAGGCGTTCTACCCAGACAAGCAATTTTCGCGAACTCATAGACCATCAACTACATTCGTAGTAAAATCTTTATGTATATTATATATATCCTACACACCCACCCAGCACAAGTAGTCTAATGCGTGGGAAAGAACAAAATGTACATTGCCAAATTACGTCGTAAATAGCAATCCTCTGTCATTCAACAAAGACCTCGGCAAACTAGGTCAACTGTCTGTTGGCACTTAACCCTTGAAATTCCAGCGTCTCGATTATAAGAAAACTACACAAGAAAGCTCTTATTTTAATATTTTTAAAACTAATTTGACTGGATTATGTTTCTGTTGTCATAGACAGCACCAACTCCTAGTCAAACTAATTCCAAAAATATTCAACAGCAGTGTGTGTGTGTGTGCGTGCGTGCGTGTGTGTGTTGTATACAATCACTGGCTACACAATTTCTTGGGGTGGCGGTAGTGCTAGTAGTAGTAGCAGCCATAGCCGTTGCTGCCGCTACTACTACTACTACTACTACTACTACTACTACTACTACTACTGCTGCTGCTGCTGCTGCTGCTGCTGCTGCTGCTGCTACGTAAAAATGGCATGCGTATATGTCATTGTGGTTTGCCGCATGCCAGACGCATTCAGTTTGTTAATTTTCCGCTGTGCAGTGGATGAGCATCTTTACATTTGGTTCCGTCCCCACGGGTGGGGGATGGGGTCAAAAGGTCATGAAATTGATTGTAACGCAACTCCTCTGACACTGTTTGACAGAATCCAACCAAATTAAGTATGGCAGTTACCCATATCAATGTGGAGTTAATGAGCACATTTACATTTGGCCCCGCCTCACGGGTGTATGGGATGGGGGGGGGGGGGGGTCATGAAATTGATTGCAATGCAACTCCTCTGACACTATTCGACGAAATTCAACCAAACTTGGTATGTGAATTACCCATATGATTGCAAAATGACATTTACATTTGGCTCCGCCGCCGAGGTGTGGGGTGTGTCAAAAGTTCAAGGCGCTGAACGTGGGGATTTGTGATGACGCGCCATCGACCGATCAATCTAGTTATCCCCACGCTTTTCGAAGAAAAGGTTGGGATTATGCGATGCGACCTCTGTGCGTGTGCACTTATTCATTTTAACGCATCTCCATCTAGACCGTTTAAGATAGAAACTTGAAACGTTGGTTATGATTATACGTCATCTCAATATTATGGGTAACTCACATAACAAATTTGATTGAATTCCACCAATAGGTTTCAGATGAGATAGACAGATGGATGGACTTACAGACTGACTGACCGATGCAATATTTCATCCTAGTTTTTAAAAACACATGAGGACGAGCTCCAGTTGCGATTTTGGCATCTTTGTCAGGAATGTAAAAAAATTGACAGACAGAGACTTATACTAATCGCGAGTCCAGATTGTTTCCCATTTTTCTGGATGTTTTTCGGATTACACATATGGTTGTGGAATCCTAATGTATGGTCACACCCTTTCATGTGTTAAAGTTGTAGCCAAATCAGTACAGTAGTTTCCGATCGAGATATCCACAGATTCAGAATTTGATCCTATCGGAATCCAGGTTCTTTTATACGGATCCGGGACAATACTGGAAATCCTCTTTGACGGCAAGTTTCTTCATGTTAAAATTTGAGCCAAATCGGATCAGAAGTTTTTGAGACAGTCGCAGCTAAAACGTATATGAGAAAACAAAGCCTGGGATATAGAAATCCATGGATTGTGATTTATTTATAGTCATATGATGTGATAGTACTTATTACTAATGAACACATACAATACCACCAAACAATTGTCCACTTCTTCTGAGCTGTCAGTCCTTTATCATTTGTTATTGGCGATGTGGAAGTAAGCATATTGAAGTATAGTACCATATATATAGTTCCTTGAAGAATGCCAGACACACTGTAAAATTGAATAAAAAGACAACAGATTCAGGAACGTATCATATATAATAAAGTATATAGTACACCCCTCCCCGCCCCCTCCTCTCTCTCTCCCCTCCCCTCTCACAGACACTTTAACCCTTTACTGGTCAAGCTGGAAAAGCACGCCTCTAGATCTATCTTGTGAATGTTGGTTTACTGACTAAGAGACCATTTTTTAAGATTTAACAATGGAATGAGTGGCATGATAACACAACAAGATTTTAGATGTTCTTTAGACCAATCTTCCCTATTAACTCTTTAATAACTACATTTGGTCAAGAATATTGACATATCTGCTTATCGAATGTCCATTTGCAGGCCAAGAGAAGCCTTTTTTTTTTAATGGACCGCTGGCATGTCCGGCTCGATAATCGAGTCGGTCATTCCAGTGATAAATTTTCAAAACTAATCTTCTTATGGGCGACAAAAGGATATTTCTCAATACAGCACCTACTTTCTGTCAAAACATTGTTAAAAACAGCTGACTTGTATGACTACCATGCAATTTAAATTTTAATACTAGATGCTATTTCATAAGTTTTGAATTAATCCCCCAAGTGGTTTCGGAGATTTTAAAGAGGTTTCTAAAAATCCGCCAAAATCCAAGATGGCCTCTCGTCAAATTGGCTGAAAAACAAGATTGATTGGTCAGGAAAATGGGAAGCTTTGCTTGGTGAATGTCCATTTGCAGGTGAGCCTGTCATTGCAGTGGTACACTTTCGAAAATGGTCTTCTCTTGACCTACAAACGCACATTTTTGCAAGCTCATTGCAGAATCCGGAACATTCTGAATCACTGAGCAAAAATTCAAATTTTCTGAAAATCTTGACCATTAATGGGTTAATTAATTTAATCCTTTCTGCATTCCCACGGCAACCATAGAGGAAGTGTTAAATATTTTGCAGTTAAATTTGACTAGAACCTGTTGCAGCAGATAGGCCCCATACTTTTTCAGGCATTTGTCGGTGAAAGGGTTAAGTATCATTTTGAGGCACTGTTGACATAAGAGGTGTTATGATATAAAAGTGTATCGGTGCATAGGAAGAGTAAAACTTGTTTTATAGCCATTACAACTAGCTTTTGACGTTCATGAAATAGACGCGCAACAACTATCAGAATCACGGAAATACATTTCATTTCCATTGAAACTGATTTGCTGTATTAATACGTTAAACCACACAACACGGGATATTTGTATTTGTATTTAAAAGGTAATATAATAATGTTTATGCTGGGTTCTCACCAATTTGAGCCGTAATATCCAAAATCTTGGCGCATCAAATGATCACCAACACGCAAGTGAGCTGTCAGAATGTTAGCCAGTCAATTTTCCGTCGTACGCATACCCCTGATATTACGCTATAAGCCTTGTCTTCGGGTGTTCGAGTTTCGTTTTCGGAAGGTACGAAAATTAGCACTTTTGATATGAAATTTTATATAAATAGTAATAGTCTATAAAAATATTATATAACCATATCATTATGTTGGCATATACTGAGTTATTTCCATACACTAACGCAGTAAGTTGGCTTAGCGTTTTACTTACACTTTAAGGCAGACATCATAGGGTGTAGAAATGTATCAACATTTAGCTACTAAAGCCTGAATATCTTTCTTTAGCTCCATGATAAAAAGCTTAAAATTACCTGCATGATTTATGGGTGCCATATTAGATCACGTGAATAGCTATCAGGAGATGAGATTAGTTATCCTTTAAACTAGAGTTTTAATCAGAGCTGATACCACAGTGGTCTTGGCAAATGTCAATTTGCAGACCAAGAGAAGACTATTTTTTGAAAATTTACCACTGGAATGACGGGCTCGATAACCGAGCAGTCATTCCAGTGCTAAGCTTTCAAAAATAGTCTTCTCCTGGTCTGCAAATTAACATTTTCTTTGAAAAAATTGAAATTTTCTTGAACAAATTCAAGGCTTAAATGATTAAGACACCAATTTCTTCTAATTTGCGAACACGTGTGGCGTAATTTGAATCCAGATGAGTCAAGTTCAACTTTCTAGCTATAGTCAATTTTCTGGTTTACCATTGTACTAACATACGTCCACTCACATCGCTTCACTGTTCGACACGGGAGCGTTATTGGGAGGGCGAGACCGTGCGATAGGACGATGCTGGTTTACTGAACATACGCATTTGCTATGCCCAGTCGGACGCTAAATAGTTAACTATAGTTCGTTGGTACCCAGTTCCCCATTGAATTACTATTGCAGAAAACTTGGAGCCGGCGTATCAGTCTCGATTAACCCTTTCTGTCGTCTGTTTTGATGGCCTACGAAAATGGGTTACTCTTGCCCACTAGGATGTCAAAAAGCGTCCAAATACTATAAAGCGGGAAGGAAATGGAGCATTGGGAACAATGATTTACCGTAGGGCTTCATAATTTCCTCAAACTTATAGGTTAGGGATACATTAGCATGTTTATGGGCATGTTATCGTGGCAATGGAACCCTATTTTGGATTGTACGGCAATTTCGTACTAAGTATTTGTAACAGAGCTCGGGTGCTCGGTCGACTATAGTTGACTAGCTAGTTAACTATTTGAAGTTCTACTGGAAACCTAGTTAGCTATAGCTAACTGTGTTTAGGAGTCGAACTTTACCATTGTTGACAATTCATGCGATGACGTCATGCCGTGAATTTATGATGTCAAGTGGCAAAATTCACGACCTTAACACCAAAATTGTAACATTAGAATCTCATGGCCAATCATGTGGGATCTGCCTGGAAGGAGGTGTCCTCCAAAAGTGGGACATCCCGGTGTGGTCTGTCACCCTCTTTAATTTATAAAATATGATAAAAACTTAACTTTTTGGTGGTTTTTATTGAAATCTAGACCTAAACATAGACCCGCCTTAACCTCAAAGTTGTGGTAACCATGTTAGTTTAGCAATACTTAGATTTGTTATGCTAGTGGCTATAGGGCACACTCATGTGTCAATGCTAGAGTTAAATGAAAGCATTATGGTACAAATTTAACATTATATCCATAACAATATGGGACATCCCAGATAACGCAGCTTACGTGGCTGATGCTTCAGTACCCGCACGGTATCGGCCCAGCATCGGCCCAGTAACTGCGTTATCAGGGATGTCGTGAAACCAGAAACAATAAAAACTAGAATGCGTGGTTGATGGCATGTCATCGCAAATCTCCACGCTTCCGCCAACTTTGATGATCTGCCCCAACCCCACCCTACCACACGCACGCACGCACGCACGCACGCACGCACGCACGCATATATATATATATATATATATATATATATATATATATATATATATATATATATATATATATATATATATATATATATATATAAATATATATTACGTCATATGCGTGAGCGACAGATCGGATCCATCCGTTGTTGATGGAGTAACATCAAATTCGGTATGTATGCTCCTTTAGACAATGTCTATGTGTACAAGACAGATAAAGTGGCCGCGACTGCAAAACCCCCATTTAAGCCGTTTTTTGAAAATTCAAAACGTGTGTGGAAGGGTATAGAGAAAATATATTTGTGTCACGTTTTGCTATTTGTTGCTGTTTGTTTGTTGTTGTTTTGTGTTTTATTGAGCATGACCGGATGCATTAATATAAAATCTGCCTGATGTGTTCATTTTGACACCATCTCTTGGCCATAGGCAGCAACAGCGCCCAGTCAAATTAGTTTAACAATATTTAACAGCTTACCTGCATATTTTTTCTGAAAATGTGTAGTCAGCGAGTGTGGAGATCGATCTATCCCAACACGGACGAGGTGTGGGTGGAGCTTAGTTAGAGATGGGCGGGGCATCGCTAAAAGTGG
>CM067366.1:63647743-63682743 GCA_034401795.1 Chaetoderma sp. LZ-2023a | reverse complement strand
AAGAAACGAAACAGCTCATTAAGGTATGTATTACATTGCTATAAAATTCAACGTGTTAATTAATGGATGGATCTAATTTGTCACTCAAGTATCTGACGTCATAATCAAAATACGTCACTTGTTATCTGATGTCATAATCAGATAATGTAGGTCCGATACGAAAACGGCAAACGTCTGATATAAGCCGTCAGAATTGTATGTTTTTGTTGAATTTCCGATTTTATTAGCATTCCGTTGAATATTTTGGAACTAATTTGACTGAGATGTTGCTGCATAGGCAAATTAGTATCAAGTATTCAATAGCCTACCTGTAGACTTACCTTGAATTGACATTCTGGGAATTAATGGTTCAAATTGTTAAACGCGATTCAAACGCCTCTACAAGGTGGGTGGAACTTATTTAGAAATGGGCGTGGCTAGAAACGGATCGGTGTATTGTTACGAAGTGTGAGCACGATGGGTGACTGTGCTCTGCGTATGGAAGAGGCGGAAGCTTCAACTTTCTCCACTCTGTCTTGTATTTTGCGAGCGTCCTAAGCTCCTTCAGGTACGTTTTCGTTATTATTAATTTTAGATTAGGTTGATGGTTTCTTGACGTCTGATCGACAATCACTAGTTGGTCTTATGGCATCCCGTTCGTTCCTTATACTGGTTAGCACCCTCTACTGAAGATTCCAATGCTTTCTGAGCGGGTGTATTGTCAGACATTGGAAAGACATCTCCAAACATTGGCCATCGCGTTTTCGCTACCCTCACAAGTAGTGGAACTGCATTGCAACGTTTGTAAAGTGTTGACTTTGAGATTAGGCTCGCCAACGGTGATTCGTTATGCCTCGTACCAAGCATGTTTACCAGGGCCTTTGGAGCTGCTTAGTGATCACAGTTTTATAGCATTTTTGAGACACATTAGGTTGGTTGTATCTTGGAATGAACATTTGCAGGAAAAGGGTAAAGGAAAAATTATTCTTAGTTTTTCTGATTAAGCTATTCACTAAAACTGTTGACGTTGCTATCATTATGATTAAACTTGTTGTGTTCCATACATTAATGAGTGCAACCGGTAGCGTCTTTTATGCAATACATGGACCCGGAATAGATGAAGCTCTGGGTCAAATATTTGGTCCTAGCGCTATTGTGCACATATTGTCTGACACAGCCATTGCGGGCATTACACGCTCTTTATCCTCTTGACGCATGTGATGATGATGATGATGATGATGATGATGATGATGATAGTATCAATGCGACATTTAATTCCAGTATGATTACACAAGACGTTAACTACTTGCAAAAGCTTCTCAATGACACATTGAATCCGATATTGAAACTCTTCATGATGACATTGTGAGCTTGAAGCCTCGTTGCCAGTTAAATAAATGCTTTGAAGAACTGAAAGTGTCATTATCATCACAGTCTAGAACTGCATAATCATGGATCAAATATGAGGAAGGTGCTCGTGCTGTAGAAAGAACATACCACTGTGTTAACGGACTCTGGCTCATGTGTTCAATGACGTCTCGTGGTGGTTTGATACATGGGCTTGGTTTGACTGAATCTGTGTGCGACCAATGGGTGTTCACCTACCCATCTGTATGTAAAGCCACGAGACAATGCCGACTCGATCGCAAATGAAGATACAGACTTCTGAACAACACATAGATCTTAGTACAGCTTGAAAAGACCGCAACCTCGTTGATCTTGATAAACTGTCAGACTAGTTTAATGATCACAATTCGGTCGTCTACACCTTCCCATTCCTTGTCGACCGGGTTTAGCAACAGAAAGGGAGAATGGTGTCATCTGTGATAGGACTGATGAAAGGGGCTCTTAAGAATGGTCAAAGATGGACACTCTGTCAAATAATGTTGGAAAGATTACGCGATTTGACCAAATCAAGGCTTTGCAAAACCTTCAATCAAAAGTCACTGTAAGACGAAACAAAACACTGCACATTGATCCAACTTTTCTATTCAGTCTATTTTCCACCATCTCAAAAAGAATTGATGAGAGCTTGGAACCATATTTTCAATGGGAAATATATGTAGGTCCTCCATCGTTGTTTAAGGACAATACCGCAAGCTAGCCGGAGAAATCTGATTTCGCTAACACACTATACACGGATGTAACAGATACAAGTCAGTACGAGGATCGAATGTACATTGTTGATGGCATTTAACTTCTTCACTGCTAAGATGAAAATGTGACACTTACCAACGAGTCTTGGAGCAGTGTTTGTACTATCTCAAGCATCATTTCGTCCAGAGTACTGTTGTATTCGATGGATATTCTAGCCTTTCAAGTAAGGATCGTGAAAGGCAGCGACGAAATCAGATCGATTGTCCGCTGTCATTATAGAAGTGAAGCAATTCCGTCGTCGGTACAAGAATCAGGGGCATTCTCCGATATCATCGCAAATAATGTTGGCTTCATTGTTATGCTCACCTCAAAGGTCATAGCCATGTTGCAAAACAAGCTCAGGTAGACGCAGATTGCGTCTACTGTACTGGATTATGCTATGTACCAACAAACTGATGACGTAATCACCAATGACACTGCGATTTTGGCATTGTTTCTGCAATAATGATCAGATGATACGACAAACATATACATTCACAAGGTCATCGGTGTAGTAAGGCAAACACTAGTGTGCCCCCATACAATACATTCCATAGAAGATGTGACATCACAGCTTGATCCAGTCATTAGAAAACACATTCTCTTCATACATACATGGAGTTGATGTGACACGGCATCTTTAACATTTGGGCATAGGTGGACTATCCTGATGAAAACAATAGCAAAGGGCCACTCAATTCACCCTTCCAGTTTTAGCTATGCCCCGCCCACGTCTAGCTAAGCTCCACCCATACTTCACCGTGTTTGGATCGATCGATCTCCGAATGCCCTGACTAAGAATTTTGCTGAAAACTATGCAGGTAAGCTGTTGAATATTTGTAACTAATTTGACTATGTGCTGTTGACGTAATCGATATAGATGATTACTGTATCATATGAGCAACGCTATATTATGTAATTAAAGCGGGTATATAATGGTATAATTTCAGAAAATCGCGGATGTGGACGTGGATATAATAAGGAGCAATCGACGAAAGACCTGGACGGAGGTACATTAATTATTGCATTATTACCGCGATATATAGGCGTAAGTCACCCAAACCAGCTAATGGTTTAAACTGCTGTTTACACGGTTAGACGCAGAACTGAGGGGTGTTGCTTCAACGTAAATGCGTTGCAATTATGGGGGTAGCACATGTATATTTCTTTTTGTCTGTGTCGACTGTCCGTCGGCCTCGTACGCATGTGAGCTTGTTTATCTTCCTAAACTCGCGTATTGTTTCTTTGCAGCCATTAGACAAACTTCGGAGTGCGGCTCGTATGTGTGCTCTGCTAAGCAAGGCCTTCCGACACAGGAGAAAGTGAGTGACATTATCTCATCGTTATAATGACGTCACATATATTCAAATGATCTTCCAACTATGCTTCAATTATGTACCATATTACATTACTAAATTCTAAAGATAAAACCGTGGTTATGGGGCCATAATTAGTCAGGTAGCAGTCACTGCGCGGTCCACGAGAGACGGAGTGAGAGATGAGTGAGTAAGGGAATGGAAGGACAGAGAGAGAGAGAGAGAGAGAGAGAGAGAGAGAGAGAGAGAGAGAGAGAGGGGGGGGGATTGTGGGGTGGGGGGTGGAGGAGGGAGTGAGGGACGGCGGGAGGGAGGGAGGAGAGGCTTAATCAGTGCAGAGAGAGAGAGAGAGAGAGAGAGAGAGAGAGAGAGAGAGAGAGGGGATTGTGGGGTGGGGGGGGGGAGGAGGGAGTGAGGGACGGCGGGAGGGAGGGAGGAGAGGAGAGGCTTAATCAGTGCAGAGAGAGAGGGAGAGAGAGAGAGAGAGAGAGAGAGAGAGAGAGAGAGAGAGAGAGGGAGGGAGAGAGAGAGAGAGAGAGAGAGAGAGAGTCGGATTGTGCCCTTAGTGTCTAGAGAGGGTGTGCGTGCGTGCGCGCGTGCGTGTAGTTACTACACTGTAAGATCCGCCACACGAATTAAAGGTTGCGGATCCATAAGAAGCTAAAGCTGAACCTATTGTCAATAAATAATGCTATTCTCCTGTAGATACACAAGTGAAGTAAAACAGCAGATAGCTCCAGCAGCCATGAGGCAGAAGCGCATGAGAGATGAACAGACGGACCATCACAAAGCAAAGGATTTAACCAAATCTAGTGTGAGTTGGATAGCTATAATGGAGGAATCCTGTTTTAGCTATGCCCGGCCCATCTCTCGCTAAGCCCCGCCAACGCTTTGCCCGTGTTGGATCGATTGATCCATGCACTCTCTGAATTTCAATTTCTAGAAAACTATACAGGTAAGCTGTTGAATATTTTGGAACTAATTTGACTGGGTGCTGTTGCTGCTATGGGCAACAGCACCCAGTCAGACTAGTTTGAAAATATTCAACTATGTTTATTAAATAATAAAAATATACAATTCGTAAACTTATCGGACTATTAAGCGTTTGTGACGTACTATATCACGTCATTCATGACGTAATTAATTATGATGTCAACCTACACGTGACGTAGCTGATTATGACGTCATATGATTGACTGAGAAACTGGATTCCTCAATTGAGTGATAAAATCTGTCATTTAGGTATCTGACGTCATAATAAAAACACGTCATTTGTTAAGCCGGCGTCAGAATCAAATGATGTAGGTCCGCCAGAGAAGAGGCAAAGGTCCGCCAGTAAGCGTGTGCATTGTGTGTGCTTGGTGAATTTACAATTTAATAAACATTTTGTAGAATATTTTAAGACAACTGCTGCTGGCTCTTGTTCAATGTATTAACTGCATACAAAGCGATACAACTAGAATTGGACCCCTCTTCTACTCTGGTTGTAGTTTATTACAAATGCAGGCTCAAATTTAAATAGCCGACTCACCTGGCGAGGGTCTCCCCTTCTACTACAAGAAATTTGTGTTGCACTTATTAATTTTTGACGTATCGATCAGATAGACGAGATACAATAATTTCTAAAATCTGTAAAAATGTTATCCTGAGTATTTTAGAACTAATTCGACTGGAAGTCGTTGTTCCGTCACTTGGTTTGAAAAGGCAGATCCACTTGTTTGGTTCAGATAAAATGGTTAATAGCTCTCTGTACCTACAGCCGAACAATCGCAGTATCAGCATCTGCATCTAATGTTCTACTCGCATCCCTGCTTCCCAAATAATGCAACTTTCTGGGGCAATGCTGGCCAGGTATCGACCCGGCATCAGCCTAGTAAATTACATTATCTGGGCTGTTTCATATGTGATGTCAGACCCTCAATAAATCTGGCATTGTTCCCTCAATTTTCAAGAATACGATCTTGTCGAATGGTGATTGCTATGATAAATGACTGTAATAATTTCTGCGTATTGGGCTTTTATTGCTCTTCAGTTCCGCTCTATTCTTCGTGGTATGGATATCACCAGTAGCCATAAAAATGACATAACTAGCTGCACGAAAGTGCTTTTGTGCATACGATATGTATATGAGCTGTACAAGTCACTGTGTCATGTTGCGACCATACCACATATCATAGCCGATAACTCCAATCTAAACATATTATGCCGAGAATACATATAGCTATATCGCTCCCGTTTAGCGTAGGAGATCTCGCGAGAACAAGAATGCAGATAACTCCTGTAAGCATGCTGTATGCGGGAGAGTTTTGCTTACACGCAGCGTATCATTCGTATCTCGCGTATGTATTGAGTAGCCATTGGATGAGTGATTTCCACCAGAATAAGGTGGTAGAGAGAATTGAAACTTAAAAGGACACGAGCGCTACTCTCCCTCCTCATACCAGACAATATTAATTCGCGTAAACCGAGATGATATAAAGCATATAGGCCTAGTAGTCTGTATGACAAGTAGTTAACAGAAAAATAGTCCCTCTGAATTCTTCGTAAAATTCAAATCTGTCGTACGTCTGTCGCACACAAAATGAGGTCAAGAATTTTCTGACGTTGCGTGGATATTGATATCACACGAACCACTGTGTGGATCAAGTCCATTTTAATGTCTGTATTGAGCTAGTGATACAGAGGTTAAGATGATACCAAAAATCAACACGATCCATAGTGTTCCTTTTACAGTCCGCTACGGAGATGGACTGGGTCCCGATATGTCTGGTCGCCGAAGTGGAGTCTGTGTAACAGTCTAGTAGTTGTGATGACGTAATGAGATGGCCGGTCAGTACATTGGAGGTGTATTCTCGTGGAAGTCACGCCTCTATTTTAGATTGGCAACGTATATGGTACATAACGGCCTTCTCTGTCCATTATCCACATGAATACACCATCAGCCAATGAGAATGAACAAGGGGATATCCCAGACCTTAACCACGAAACGAAGTCATCTGATTTTAACATATCGAATAGTTCACATGTGGTTCACTGGTATGAGTTGTGTTGTGTTATGGCAATGGAAAATGTAGCGCGGACTGACCGGACGGGTACTGACCATCCCAGCAAAGCTATGTATGGAACGGCCGCTCCAGGTTCGCTCCCGGCACGCCCCACTGAGTAGGATAGTCCGATAAATCATGTGGTGCGCATGTGCGCGCGTCAGCGCTTCCCAGACAACACGTCACGGAATTGGAAGCGAGTGCAGGCCTATAGTGTATCGAGCAGATACTCGTAAAAGCTTTTACTTATTCCGTTCTCGTTGTTGAATGAAACGAGCTTTCTAGAACTGTTAACCGTTTCAAAATCGGCCCAGAAATGGCTGAGTTATCCATGGAAAAACCCCTTGAAGTATGTTCAAAACATTACTTTTGACGTCGTAATCGCGTGTATGCATAAAAAGATCAAGAATGTTCTAGAAAGTGGTAAATACGTCACTGATCTAGCTGCACGCTGATTGGCTACTGATCGGCCGTTGATTGGCTGAGGCATCTGCCTCTTACGTTATGAGTAGTATAAAAGGGGTGAAAAACCAAGAATCAGGAGCATCGTCAGCGTGGAGACCGACACGTCTGGAGCACTGGCTGGAAGTGCGGTACTTGACGAGTGAACCTGAACACCGACGGAAGATACAGCACATCACCGCGGTTCCAAACGGCTTTCAGCTCACCTGCACCGGAAAGCAGTTCTCGGACTTTCCACATTACAGAATTTTGGAAGCTCCCGGACGGCCCACCGGGAGCAAAATAATTAAAGTTCCCGCTTCTGGACTTGTCTAAAGGGAAAACTCTGCGGAAAGGGCCATGCGGGCCCGGAATGTAATTCTGCGGGATTTAGAGCTACGGTGATTCTTGGTGGATGACTCGCTGGATCTGCCAACCATGCTGAAAAGTGGACTTCAATCTCCGCACTGCATATCGTGTGTGTTTTAATTAACCTTTTGACCACAGGCTGGTGGACTTTGCTAGGTGCGCCGCAAGAGCTATGTGACGCATCCCACACCGTGTGCCAAGTTATGTAGCTGCTTAACATTGTACACAGCCCTCTTTGTTAATGGGCATACCTTCAACTTTATTATTTCCTTCACCGGACGGATAACTTTCTCAACTTCTGTATAAATTATATACCAGTTGCTGGGACTATCTAATGAGCATCTTTTTCACTGCTCTGTTTCACTGTCCTGAGTGTGCACCGTATCTACCCTGCCTGGAGGAGTCAGCTTGCGGAGCCAACCTGCGGAACCAGCTGTGGAAATCACCTGCGGAAATCTCTCCAGCTCCAGAGAACATGTCGACTCGTGCTATGAATATGTTAGCGCCTCAATTTCAGTAACATATTAGCCTGTTCCATATCGATGACTATTAGGTACTCAAGTAACTATACTATTGTACATCTAATTATTATTATTTCCTAATTTATTTCCAATAGGTACCTTCCCAGTCTTAGGACCGCAATTCATAATTTCTTTATTACTGTGAATATTATCTTCGTTTACTGTGGTGCTTTCAACTAGCCGTACCGTCTATGTTTATCAGTCTATGATACTTAGCTACTTCATTTAATTACAATCTACTTATTGTTTTGTTCAATTGTAGAAAACTTTGGACTGCTGACCATGCTCTAATTGCTTGAGCCCGTCATGTTACCGCCTAAACCTTACTATTCAGCTCGATAGGATACATTAAAGTGGTTAGGGATGCCTCTTTTCCGGCTGTTGCGGTAATGTAGCCCCGCACTCCGGCAAGGTTGTGTCAAATTGGCCAATTACCTATAAGACCTCACATATATCAAGTTATTGTCTCTTTCCACGATCCACCAGCCGTATGGCTTTATAATTGTTTGGATTCCCTATCAGCACGTTAATCTGATCCAACCCTGGGAAACTATCAGAGGTTTCCGAACGGTGATGGTTAAAGTGCTGATTTACATACACTCCCCCCCCCCCCACCCGTATCTTCGGATACTTCTTAAGTAGATACCCCTGCCAATGAAGGCAGCACTGCCAAAACATCTAGTTATAATCATGAGATAGTTAGTTTATTTATCGGCCCACAGTGCATATTTGGGCATATTGGAATTTAACCCTAATGACAGGTCAACTGTTAGATCCGTAGCACGCGGTGGTGCACGAGATGCGGATCTCCATCCAATTTGTTGGAGTGTCTGGATGAAGCGTTGGAGCTCGTCACGCCCTCACAGGAAGGATGCTCGCGATGGATATCCGTCTCTCTACCACCCCCACCCCCCACCCCCATAAAGACATGTTAGTGATCAAACTTGCTTGTGTGAAATGTAGCTATTGTCCAGGTGATGTTTTATGTGGTTGCGGAGCAAGGTAGCCGGATTTTCATCGAATATGGATGCCTTGTGTCGTGACATGTATGCATGCTGTCCTTGGAGGTAGACGCTATTCCAACGTGACCTACGGGAAGCTGAGCGTCTGCGCCCATTGGACAACTGTATCTAAAGATAGGTAGGAATCCCTGCCACTTGCGGCCAAAGCTAGTTTCCGTTTCTAACAACTAAATGGTAGGTTAGACTGTAGCAGAAGGCCCGCATAAATAAAGCGGCATCTACCAATACAGTGTCTTTGGAAACTACATAAGACGGTGACCTGGGAATTCTTCGGAAATCGTGCGTCCCGTCTTCACGTAAACCAGTGTGCAACACGTTAACGGTAGCTTTACTAGGATTTTCAGCACTTAGAATTTTCTGTTGAACAAAAGAGTGACCCTGTTTGCCAGCTCATTTTCTCCGCTTCGGCGTTGAAGCCATTTTCCTGTGACGGAGGCCCGCGCGAGGCACTTTCCTCTCCCAGCAACAATATTTTCTTAGTGTGCGTTAGGGGTATATTAGCTTATATTAAGCGACTTAGTGTCTTCGTTGTGGATGCTTCTCTTGCGGGGTTATACCTCTGCGGATTCAAGAACCTGTGTGGTACCTCCGGCGACACCACGTAGAAAGGACACCAGCTAGCTCTATATTGTGTATTATTGTGTGCTCATTCTACTGTCAAACGATTCACCTTGTTTGTATAGTATTTATTAACATTTCTACTGTTTAATTATAAATTATTCCATAACTCTAAATTAGTATGGATAGGCATACCGGTGATACTAATAGTTGGGACCGTGTGGTTCAATCTTGGCGGCAATGGTCGCACCCCACCCCCAACACCCCCCCCCCCCCCCCCCCCCCCCCCCGCTGGAACATCATTGTTCCACCGGCTCTAGACGTCGGTTTTTGTATTTCTCGGAGAGACATCATACAAGATCCGTAACCCCCGAGATTTGCGGCTAACCAGCTATCCCGGTCACTGTGCGCTTGCAGTGCGATGGGTGAAAATCTATTGGCGGACCAGTACGTACCCCCGCGAGCTACAAAAAGCCCCAACTTTTCATTGCAAGTGAACATCTCTGAATATCTTAAAGGAAAACTCACCTTCTCGTATACTAATCCTTCAGGTGCTAGAATTTGCCACCCATAATCCATCCCTAAGTAAATAGCTTTTTATCGCATCGACAACGAAAGATATTCATTAGTAGCTAAATGTTGATACATTGCTACAGCCTATGATGGCTGTCGTAATTCATTTTTCAACCAATCAGAAAAAACCTAGCGTATCTGTCTCAGTATATACGTTCAGTCATGGAGGTGGCATCTATAGTTTGGCAGTGTTATATAAAAGCAACCATACATGTAAGCTGCTGAATATTTTTAAACTAATAAGACTAGAAGTTGTTGCTGCCACAGGTAGCAGCAACTTCCAGTCAAGTTAGTTTCAAAATATTCAACATGGTGATTATTACAAAATAAAAAATGTAGTGCATCGGCACTTAAATGACATCATACGCTATAGTTTGAGGAGACAAAATGGTGGCGAAACTGTTCAACATTTACACTATTTTACATAGCTGATAATTGTGATACAGATAAGGGAACACGACAGGACATGAATGATATGGAATCTATAAACAGTAATCTATCGGGGCAATACAACATTTGATATGAGATTAGCTTCTCTTTAGCTAACCATGGATTTCTTGATTGCCTCTGCGTCAATCTCTGTTGCGGGGCCACAGTTTATGATATTACTTACAACACCAGAATGTATTACATCAATGCACAACTTCTTCTCAAAGAATCATTCAAAGAGCTTTTCTACATCCTGATTATTCCGCAATTGGGAAGATTTCCTCAACTCAACACCTTGTTCCGAATCGGCATATACGATGCCACGGAACCCTTCAAAACCATGTTTTGCTTAGGCATAACCAGGCATGTCACACTTTTAACATACTAAACATCTATGTCACGTGTAATATGATTAGGTTCACTGGAAGTTGTGGAACAATACTCAACTAAGTGGGCCATCCACATTATTTTGAAGAAGTTAGTGACACGGTATTCGCTATTATTTATATGTTTCTGTAATAGCAGTATCGTGTTTTACGAAGAAAATTGAGAATTGGCACGTGCCAGAGGGTTTCATAAAGCTACGACGTTAGTTCACAGGTGACCATATAGGAACCTTTTTTGTATGCTGCTTCCAATGTTCAACCGAAGCTAGCTGTCACATTCTGTTATTTATCACATTTATGAACTATGTGGTTTTCTCTGCGGTGGTGGATTGTAACTTCATTTGTGTGTCATGAAATTCACCTGTGTATATGTCCATTCCTATTTTGGTGCGTCTTTTGAGTGCATCAAGTTCTCTGTACAATACCAGTGTGTACCTTAAGGTGGTGTAATTGATTATGACGTCATATACGTGAAAGACAGATTGGATCTATCCATTATTTGCGAACTTAGTGTTTCTCCGGATATTATAGTATATATTGCATACCAGTTAACTGGGGAGCGTGGGAACAACACAGTGTTATGACAACATGCCACTGGTGCCGCCGCCGCCGCCGCCGCCGCCGACGACGACGACGACGACGACGACGACGACTGCAAGTTTGCTAAGCTCCGTTTGGTTCTTTCTTTTTTTTTTGTGGTGATAGATTACGTTCTTTGAGGTCTGGTCTCAAAACACTTAGCAACTTGATGTTGTGCCATCCTTTGATTGCCTGATACCCGTTGGCATACGCCTGTAAATTACAGTGCTTTCTAAGCAGGCGTATTTCCGGGCATTCGAAGAGCATGTCAGAACATATACCATCACTGGTGCACTACCCACACAGATTGTCGCTCTGTAGGGTGCGCATTTGATATCAGACTGTATTGCCAACGACGATTTGCAATGGTTCATAGATGTTTGCTGTGGCATGCATCACGTTTGTTCAAGAGGACCTTTGGAGCTGCACAGCTGTTGCATTTCCATAGCACTATGGAAACACATGTAGCATCATATAGTTACATCGTGACTTTCTTGAGGGTGCTAGAGCCACGAATCCACAACTTCCAAAGGACTGGAAGGCGATATTTCCTGTTACACAGCGTGTTCCAAATGTCTGTAGAGATGCAGAGTATGGAATCCAAGATCCCGCTCTTCCTCCATTTCTCAGTGCCCCCGAGGGGGTGGGTGGGTGAGAGCGGTACCGGCATTATTCATTTCTGTTGTGTCCGATAGCTATACGTGCCTATACTGATATTAACAGGTATGAATTGGTGTATTATTTTATGTTTTTCAGCTTGGCTTCGACACTCAATTAGCTTTATCCACCATACCGGAGAACCGAGACGCTGAACACTTGAAGCGTGTAAGTACATACGATCCTTCCTACTCAAATATGTCCAGTGGAGTTATGATGTGGTGGTTCTTCAAGACAGGTGGTTACATTAGCAAGGTTGACTATAAGTGACCTGTTCCAAACAAGACATGTTCCACACGGATATCATCATAATGAACCATCCTCATTTGACCATCAATTGATACTTGTTATAGCCAACGAGTTGCGTTAACGGCCACCTGCCATTAGTGTCCACCTTTTGCTGTTCCATACGGTGTTCTTCATAGACATGTTTTCTCTCATATGTAGGCATGTCGGTATCTTTGATAGATATTCACTGTTTCTGTGATGTCTGTACAGGTACTGTGGGTGCTCCGGGCCACCAAGGCTTTCGATCATCTCCTGCCAGCTCAGATGGAGGCGGAACTTGCACGAGTTGTCGCTTATGAAAAGTAAAATAGTTTATTATTCCTTTATTTAAATTTGATAATATACGAATAGACTAATTGTGCTGACCTCATTACTATGAAGGGTGTATGACAGCTACCCATGTAGTGGGATAGCAGCTGAACAGGGAAGAAGAAGAAGAAGAAGAAGAAGAAGAAGAAGAAGAAGACATGCAAACATGCCTCACTAAAGATATGTGGTTCATTCGTACAGACCAGTCACCTTGTCCTTGTTACTTGTCCCCCAACGTAGTTCTCATGCCGACGATGTTCGACGATCTTGAACTTTTCCCTCTTAACCATAACCGTTTGAACCTTAAAATCAACAAACTTATTCAGGATCCCAAGGGTAATCCCCACCCCACCCAAGCTTGGCGAAGATCCTTGACAGCAGTGATTCTGTGCTATAAACATGCTGAGATTATCCTTGTTTCACTAATCTCTGTAGCTAATAATAGGTCAATGGGCCTGTATTGCTCAAATGGAACATATGCATTTCAACTAGAAAGGCCACCGTCTATAAGTAGAACCCTAACGCTTATCAGACGGTTTCTAAAGGGGAGCATTTGAATTCACCATACACAAAAGCCTAAATAAAATTCATCATATAAAAATTCAATATGGCATACATACATATATACACGTGACGTTTTGATTGGACCACTGCTATCACTTACCAATCAACTTCCCTTGAACGCACTTTAATGTCCCTTAGTTCTTAAATATATCTCCCAAGTTCCTCCCCGATCCTTTCAGCTGTTCTGAAGAAATAATTCTTCGCCGAATCATTTAGTTAATCAGTTTTCCTTGAATAACCTTGTTTCAGCTGTTGCCCTAGATGATCTTTCATGCGTTTTGAATCGATACCTCCAAGTGGTTTCGAAGAAGATTTTAAAGACGTTTCTAAAAATCGACCGAAATTCAAGATGGCCGCCGGCTAAATTGGTCGATGGATCTCGTTTGAGCAAACTTCGACGTCGATGCTGTAAGGATGCTTCCTGTCAAACATAATTGAAATCAACCCAGTGGTTCTTAGATAGGAAGACAATTTAAATTTCCTGTTGCTTTGGTAGGGAGTCTGTGGCAGGAAAATGAACCAAGATGACCGCCAAACCGTTTACTCGATAGTTTGGAAAGTGGAGAATTTGAACTCAGCATACTTAAAACCATTTTCGGCGAAAAAATACATCAACAAAATATTCCAATATGGCCACTAAACACGCTACATTTTGACTGATCCACGACGGCCATGTTTTTTTTACCTATCAATTTCCCTTGAGCAAACTGCAGTGGTCCCTAGAGATCAATCATATCCTCAAAGCTTTAGTCCGATCCTGTTAGCGGTTCTGGAGAAGCATACGTTTTTGCGAAAACTAGATCATCTGAGATGGCCGCAGAAGCATTTGGCCAATTAAGTACCCTTGAATAAACTTGGTTCAGCTCTTGCCCTAGATGATTTTTCATAAATTTTGAATCGATCCCCATGAGGTTTCGGAGAAATTTAAAAAAAGTTTCTAGAAATTTGTAAAAATCCAAGATGGCCGATGGGCAAATTGGCCAATCGGTTTAGTTTAACGAACTTGGGAGTGCTATGCCCTAAGGATGCTTCTAAACAAATATGATTGAATTCATCCCAATGAGACTTGAGAAGAAGTGCGTTAAAGAAAAGGTTTACGGACAGATGGACGGACGGATTAATGGACGTACGGACAGACTGACAATGGACGGTCGCTACGTCTTTCAGTCCAGGTGAGCTATAAACCAACTTTGCTTGTTTGTGAATCACCTTCTCTCTATATTTGCACAGATATGACGATGGTCGTGTGATTGCGTCACAGGGGAAATCCCCAGATCGGTTCTATTACATAATGACAGGAAGAAGTAAGTGTCCAAATTATCAGATAACACAGTGAGATAAAAAGACCTATGTAAAGGCAATAACACTCATCCACCGCTATGATTAAAACCTATTGTAGTCGTGCTCATCTGCTAATAATTAACGTCGTCGTCGTCGTCGTCGTCGTTGCTGCCGCCGCCGCCGCCATCGCCACGGTCATCATCGATTTTGTTTTTATGATTCAGTCCACCAGGTACGGGAGTATGAGCTTCAATCCGGTGTAGTGAACAGACCTGTGGGCTACCTGAACAAAGGCATGACCACTGATGTACGTATGATATACGTTGCATAGGCCTACAAATAATTAAATAGGCATACTCCGTGTGACAGTTCGCTTTATTTGTTTCTCTATTTAATAAATACATTATCAGAGAAAAAGTCAAACACATTGGTTCTCCCAAAAGGACAGGTCGAGATGTGATGCATGAAGGTTTACTATTTTTTATATTTGGGTTCACGTGTTTTTTTTGTATTGCAGTCTGCTTGGCCAATATGTAGATAAAACGGATGACCTGAATTAAAACCAACTTTAAGATTTAAACGATTCAGAAAAACAAATGTATATATTACTCATCTCAACTAAAGAAATTACGGTTTTTTTATTTAGCCGTATTTACAGTACAGCTCGTGAATAACTTGTGTGTTTTCAAAAATAAAAACTTTCTGGTAAAAATTTTGAATATAATTGAATTGGAAGACACTGTCTTTCAATCCAATTATATTCAAATTATTCAACAGTGCGTTTTATTTTATGATGTAAACAATTAAAGGTATTTATGAGCTGCACTGTAGTGAAACAGAATAATTTTGCCATTGCGTGTTTATGTCGATATATGGCATGATATGCATTTCATAATCTAGGCCTACTCTGCCATCCTGTTTGATTTATAACACATTCCATATTCACCCTCGCGCCGTAAGCGGAAGAGGGTATTGCGACCACGTCTCTCTCTCTCTCTCTCTCTCTCTCTCTCTCTCTCTCTCTCTCCGTCCGTCCGTGCGTGCGTGTGCGCGCGCGCGCGTGTTTGTGCGCGTGTTTGCGTGCGTGCGTGCGTGCGTGTGTCCCGAGCTGTATCTCACTACAGATCCGATTTGGATAAGATTTGAACACAACGAATGAACGTGTCGTGCAAGAGGATTTCTAGACTGTGGCCATGATCAAGATAAAAGAACCCGGATGTGTGTCAGATCAAATTATAGATCTGTGGATATCCCGGAAATACCTGGTCCGATTTTGCTTAAATTTGAATGGAGACAACTTTCGGCATGATACGAGAAAAAGAAATCTGGAGAATTCGAAAAAATCCGTATAGTCCGAAAAAATGCAGAAAACCTTTAACAACGTGACAAAAACTGGATGGTGAGGGTCAGCGCTCTCTGATAGTTCTTGCGTGAGTTTGCTTTATATTGATATTAATAGATGAGTAGGCTAATCTGTTACAATTTCCCTAATGACAGTTTGTAATCAAACTAATCTCAGATTTAAAATTACGAATTTACGAAATATTGTAAAATTCTCATATGTGTTGCTGCAGTTTTTCAAATAACATGTGCATATTAACCTTTGGTCACTCATATCAGCCACAGCTTCTGCAATGGTTTTGAGAAATGTCCATTTGCAGATCAAGAGAAGACTATTTTTGAAGATTTACCACAGGAATGACTGTCTCGATATCCGAGCCAGTCATTCCAGTGGTAAATTTTCAAAAATAGTCTTCTCTATTTTCGATGAGAAAATTGAAATTTTCTTGAACAAATTCGAGGGTTAAAGGGTTAAAATAATTTTCATGTAGAGATACTTTCAGATACGTAGACATTGGAAAACAACTTTTCTATTTGACCGCCACGTGACATACGAGAATATGGCTATAGGCCTATCATTAACAATTTGAACAATTCCAAGAACCTTAATTTCAGCTTCAACAGAATATTTCTTAAACCGTAAATGAGTTATCGGCCTTGCTGGTTCAAAGAGTTCAGAATGTTGTGAAAATTAATGCAAAATATGCGATAAAATTTTAATCCGTTAACACTCAAATTTATTTTCTCATACAAAATGTTTATTTGCAGACGAAGAGCTAAGTTTTAAAAATCTGCCACTGTAATGACTGGCTCGGTTATCGAGCAATGGCAAATTTTCAAAACTAGTCTTCTCTTGGTCTGTAAATGGACATTTTCCAAGACCACTACAGAGACCCTTTTTTGGCCGACTTGGGTGTTACAGGGTTTTAAGAGATGGCCAAGTTGGCTTGTAAGAAGCAATACTTGTATTTGTCGCGGATACATAGTGTTGTTTTGAGACAGGTGGTTGGAGAAGGGCCCCTGATAACGCAGCTTACTGGGCCGATACTGGGCCGATACGGCATGCTATCTGCCCGGCACCGGCCCAGTAAGCTGCGTTATCCGGGGTATAGATAGCGCCTCCTTATGGACCACGTTGTATAATCTGTGTATTATGCTGTTCATTTTGTAGCTGGAAGAACTAGAGAGACAATGGTTGCGAGAGTATACGTTACTAGCTAAAGGACAAGTGGAAGTGCTACTCATAGAACGATCGGTAAGAAATTTGTTACGTTATTGCTGAATAGGAATAGTCCTAACCATTTATACCGTGCAGACGTCGCTATGCTTCTGAGCCTAAAGACATTGTTGTTACACGTGAAATTGGTTCATACAAAGCTATGGTTTTGATTAATGGTCTGTGATTGGGTATCCGTTTTAGGGATTCAAAGTAGGTTTAGAAAATACACACATACGCACGCACATATACGCTCACTTACTCACGCGCACGCACGCTGGCACACACGTACACACGCGCGCTAGAACACACGCACGCTCGCACGCGCTGTAGATGGATCATACACCATGATGTATTTGATACATATTCCGACATTAGCGTGGGTGGGTGTGTAAAGGGATGGGATGGCTCCTAATTATGTGACAATAATTTGACTTTTTTAAATTTAATATTCCAGGATTTCATTCGCTTACAGAAAACAAGTTGTGGCCCGCCATTAGACTTTCTTCAGTAAGTGACAGGCAATCTACCTTTTCAAATCTTGCTGTTAGTTGCTATAGCAACTTATTCCTGTCTGCCTGCCTGCTTGCGAGTCTGTCTGTCTGTCTGTCTGTCTGTCTGTCTGTCTGTCTGTCTGTCTGCCTGCCTACCCGCCTGCATGCCTGCATGCTTGCCTGCCTGTCGGCATACATGTTTGCCTGCATGCATGTCTGCCTACCTGCATGCATCAAATTAGTTTCGAAATATTAAGCCAAATTTTTTTTTTAAATTGTAGGTTCATTAAAGACATACAATTCGTACACTTTCATGACAGACTTTATATTTTGCTGACGGAGTTACGTCATTTTGATTGTGACGTCGACTAACAAATGACTTAAAATTGATATAGAGATGATCAGGGACAGACCTGGCTTTCGCAAATTGCTAGCTAATAGATTGGCCAACTACCCATTTTCTTAGCCAAATCTGAACTATTTTAGCCAATGTTTCCAATGTCTACGATCTATGACCACCAGGTACCCCTTTCAACTGAACGCTGCATACCGGATACAAGATTATGTTGAATATTTTGAAACTAATTTGCCTGAGCTGGCCAATACGGGTGATTTTTTTCTGAGATATTAGGATTTCAGGGTTTATTTGATTACAATAAAACATAATATATAAGTACTAGTTACATAAATTATTTATTATAAATATATAAGTACTAGTTACATAAATTATTTATTTTTAAGACATTTTTTTCAAAGTTAATTTTACTAATATTCTACTTTTAAATTATGTATGGTGTGATTTTAAATATTAACATTTCCTCCGATCAATGTCACTCTATCTCAAAGAAATGTGTGCATATATATATTTGCCTTCATATACTATTGTATAGGCTGGAAGTAATAAAGACAACTTGAACTTGATTATGACGTCATATACTTGTGTAACAGATCGAATCCTCAATTCACCTTTCCAGGGTAGCAACCCATTACATGACGTCATAATCAACTGCGTGATGTGTAGAATGACATCATAATTAATGACGTCACGAATGACGTCGATAAGTACGTCACGAACGCATATTTGAAGACGGGCTATGCGTTGTTGTACAAATTGTATGTCTTTACTATTTAATAAATATTCTGTTGAATATTTTGAAACTAATTTGACTGGGCGCTGTTGCTGCCATAGGCAGCAACAGCACCCAGTCAAATTAGTTACAAAATATTCAACAGCTTCCCTGTGTGGTTTTCAGGAAATCGATAGCTAGGGCATTCGGGGATCGATCAATCCCAACACGGTAGGGTGTGGGTGGAGCTTAGCTAGTGATGGGCGGGGCATGGTTAAAAATGGAAGGGTCCATTGAGCTTAATCCTGCATGGTTATTTTCGAGTGCATATGATGCCAACTGTTTTCCACCAGCTCTATCTACTTCTTAATAGCTATAAGTAAAAGCGGACTGATCGTGTCTGAAAATAATCTGACTGAAAAGTGTTTCTACAGTAGGCAGGAACAGCTTTCAGTCAAATAATTTTCAAATGATTCAGCATAGGCTATATCACGCTTCACTACTCTATCATCTTGTTGTAATAGCTTACAGCATTATATAATATTTTTCTATCAGGACGCTGGACCTATTCAATGAATTCCCGTGTCAAGAGTTCAAAGGTCACGCAGATGCGTTGGAATACAAGTATTACGGGTGAGATTACGATCATGTTTTTCTATAAAAATCAGTCAGTTCGATATTGAAGATCTAGTTATGCTGACCGGAACCAACAACCATTGTTGAACAACAACAACAACAACACCAACAACAACAATAACCGCCGCCGCCAACGACGACGACAACAGTAGCTGCGATGATAGCAACACCAGCACCATTACAACCTACATCAGCACCGACGACGACAACTTAATAGCTGCCCTAATTGATACCATATTTATGGCTATTTACGTTCATTATTCTTGAATTAAACTGATTATTATTTATATTACAGGCAAAATACTGTCATAATAAAAGACTCGAACAGAACGCCTTGGATACACGTGATCAAATCGGTAAGCTTACAATGCCCCGCCCATTTCTAGTTAAGCTCCGCCCACGTTGTATGTGCTCTGTAATCGATTTGAAATTTTTAATCCGAATTCCCCGAATCCCAATTTCAAGCTAAACATACAGTTGAGCTGTTGAATATTTTGAAACTAATTTGATCGTGGGCTGTTGCTGCCTATAGCGATGACGACTGTTGTGGCAGCAACAGCTCCTAGTAAAATTTGTTTCAAAATATTCAACAGAATGGTTATTAAATTATAAATTTATCAATGGGTACACTTGTTGTGACGGACCTTTCGCAACGGAGATACACTATTTTGATTGTGACGTCAGCTAAAGTGTGAAGTATTTGATTATGACGTCAGATACGTGAGTGACAGATCTGACCCGCCATTGTTCCTGTATTTCTGCTCTCAGGGTCGTGTGAAGGTGGTACGAGAACAAAACGTACGGGACACTCGTACTGACCAGAGGTTCCAGTCACAGAGGACTGAAAGCCTGGGATATGGCCGAACATTCAGTCATGCAGATGGTACCTATCACGCAATTTTAAATATAGTGCCTTTTCATAGTTTACTTACGCAATCTTTATCCTTTCAAACCATGCATATCAAATTAGATAAAGTCAATATATGATAATAATGACTTCTAACATGGATCAAGGTCATCGTTATTAGTGTCTAACTTTCATTACAATACGATAACTAACCTGCTATACATCAAGTTTCTATGTGTTTGGCTGCCATGTAATTATCTAATCTTGTTTCCAATGATGTTCACAGCGATGCTAGGTTTCTTGATACACCAAAGACGTGCTAAGAAGGAGTTGACGCAATCTCTTCCGCAGGTACTTCTAGATGTAATCAAGATAATTCCACATTATAAGGGACTTTATTAACCGCATGACCACCGAGTTTTTGTAGACGACATATTCCAAGGGGTATATCTATGGATCTGCTGAATCTATTGCAAATAATTTGACTGAAGGTTGTTGGTGGCTAGGCGTTGGTGTTTTCTGATGACTATTGTCTGGTGGGTATTACTCTCTCAAATAGACTATTGCATTGAACTGTTTTACCATTGTTTACAAAACACTGCTTCATAAGGAATAAGCAAAAAGATGAATTGGCAACTCATTGGTTACATAGTCCTGCTGCTGCTGCTGCTGCTGCTGCTGCTGCTGCTGCTGCTGCTGCTGCTGCTGCTGCTGCTGCTACTGCTGCTGCTGCCTGTACTACTACTACTACTACTACTACTACTACTACTACTACTACTACTACTACTACTACTACTACTACTACTACTACTACTACTAAACTACTACTACTACTACTACTACTACTACTACTACTACTACTACTACTACTACTACTACTACTACTACTACTACTACTACTACTACATCATTAAAATTTAATTACATTTACTTGTTTCATAGTTTGGTGTTTCTAACCCATTTGGTGGAACGATTGGTTGCGAACTGCGCACACCATTGACTTCGCGAAAGCATGGCTTACAGCGTGCGAAGACGTATTTCAGAGAGGCCAGTGATCTGATATCTAAGGTATGTCGTCATGTGATGATTAAAAAACGATAACTCTATACTTCCTGTATTTAAATCGCGTGTGTCGTATTGATGAAACCAGCTTGATAGACCTCCTGCCTTAAAGAACCACCATCATTTTGTCCCAGAAGGCACTTCATATAGCAAGTCAATCGTGTTAAGAGACCACCTGTGTATAGTGATTTATTACTTGCATACTGTAAGGTGGTCGGTTTAGAAAAGTTTGGAGTTACCGAGTTTACTGAGCCGGTGGCGGATTCAGGGGGAGGGGGCGGACCCGGTATACGTCCCCCTCCCCCACCCTCTAACATTGTCCAAGCCTACTATTATTTTTAGTGACCGTGCAAAAAAATAAGATTTTTGATCACTCAGAACGCAGGAGATGGCTTCTCAGAGCATCTAATTTTCAAGTTTTCCGGGGGGGGGGGGAGGGCCCCTGGATCCCCCCACCCCTCTGTGGGAGGGGAGCACCCCTCCAAGACCCTTCCCCATTTTAAGACCCTCTAACCCAAATTCCTGGATCAGCCCCTGTGAGCTACCGGAACACTTCATTTATTTAATTGAATCTCGTCGCTTAAAAGCATTCAAGATAGTGGCAGAGCTTTGATTATTTGATACCGATGTGTGTTCAATCAAAATTGTCTGCAACATAATTACTGTTATTTTCTACATGGGACAGTGCAGCTCAGAAATAACATAGCATGCTTCCAAAACAAAAACAAAACCATTAGTTAGGACAATTTTGAATACGATGTAAGAAATATTCTGTTGAATATGTTAAACATAATTGGATTAGAGGACATTGCTACCTTTGGTATCAATGTCTTTCAATCCAATTATGTTCAAATTATTCAAGAGTAGGTTTTATTTTGTTTTAGGAACATTTTAAGTTATTTCAGAGCTGTTCTGTGATAACCTACCTTATATTATTACCAAATAAATATTCATGGAGATTGCGTCTTGTTACTATAATACGTGTTAATCGCAGGAGCGGGTCGAAGAAGTTATTGGTTTGATTGGTGTCTATCGAGTCCCTGATTCCAGGTCCCATTCGGCGTGGCATCTGAGCGTAACAATTACGCGAGCGCATTTTGGAATTATGTAAAATGAAAAAAAGCCCTACTGATACATAGGGCTGTTAATGATCTGCGAAACCCATTCACATGTACTTTGAGCACAGATGAAAGAGAAAAAGTCTTATTGATCTCTTATCAACTTTTTCTCAAGTATTTTCACTCCGAAGGATATAATCAGCAGGATATAATCAGCGATAGAGCCAACAACGCTACATTAGACATAATAATAATAATAATAATAATAATAATAATAATAATAATAATAATAATAACTATGGCTATAGAGATAAAACTGAAAGCCCTATTCCTCTAGGCCACACGAGGACGGACTCGCTATGCTCAGCCACTAGTGGCTGAGCATAGCGAGCCCATAGTGGTCCCCGTATGGACTACTATTCCTCATAAAAGCAATGGCACAATTGAAATAGTATAGGCCTACAAGTGAGAATACTAATCCAAGTAGCCAAGTAAATTAGTGTACCTTAACTACCTTTATGCATCATTTTCAACAAATATATAGAATGCGGACTACCAAAAATCTGGGAATTAGCAGATGTTTGTTGCGTATAAGGGAAAGGTTCCACAAATGATCCAAAGTTACGCAGAACAATTCGTCTTATCTGTACATCGTGCAACAATGCAGGATCATTGAGTCATTTGTTAGGGAAGGATCATAAACATTTTTGAAGCAGCCAACCTATTCACTTCATGCCAGTACGATTTTAGACCGAACCGATCGTGTAAAACTTAAACACTAGAATATCTCGCAGATATAACGACTAAACTAGATACAAAAGAACTTGCCGATGCCGTGTACTTGGATTTCTCAAACGTATTCGATATAGTACCACACAAAAGACTTAAATCAAAATTGCGAAGCTACGGCATAGGGCAAAAAGTAGTCAACTGGATAGGAAACTACCTAACCAATAGAAAGCAAAGCTTACGAATCAATGATACAATATCAGACCGGGCAGATGTTACCAATGGCGTACCACAAGGAAGTCTTCTGGGCCTTTCCTTTTTGTCGAGCCCATAGAGAAGTGGAGGATCTCAACATAGCGATCCAAACGTAATGGACATTTAATTGAATCAAGGACTTATCCGATCTTAATAAAACATTACAGAATACACCTTTCCAGAGTATCCATCGATGATTTGACGTCATATGACGTCATAATCAACTAAGTGGCGTGTAGGATGACGTCATAATCATTACGTCATAAATGATTCTATTAGGCACATCTTTAACTCTTAATAGTCCGACACGTTCTAAGAATTGTATGTCTCTACTATTTAATAAACACGCTGATGAATAGGCAGCAACAGCACCCAGTCAAATTAGTTTCAAAATATTCAACAGCTTAACTGTATAGGTTTCTGGAAATTGATAGTCAGGGAGTTCAGAAATCGACCGATCCCAACAGCAGCGAGGTGTGGGTGGAGCTTAGCTAGAGATGGGCGGGGCATAGCAAAAAATGGAAAGACCCATTTACCTATGTTATCATTGCAGCTCGTCTCCGTCATAATTGAAATTATTTTCAACTTTTATCCATATTTTTACAAGGTTTTGACTTAGCTTATTTTGCAGCAAGAATTGGGTGAATAGTAAAGTTTTTAAATGAGCATTTGGTTCATCAAGAGTTTATCCGATGCCAATAAAACTTAAAGGACAATACCGGGATTGGTATTACATCTACAATGACAGAATTAGCTGTGCCGAAGCTTTACAATGTTATCACATAACGGGGAAAATTCCATAAACATATTTTAATTATTGAAATTACTACAGCTTGGCGGGCAATATTGATCGGGGATGAAAATTCCCAGATTTTATGTCAAAATGTTAATTCATTTTTGGTGATATCGCTAGCAATATTCACGTGGGTAAAATTATAATTGATCAGGCAAATAGCCATTTCTTTCAGCTTTAAGCACACTCCAATTTAATGACAATACGCAAAGATAGAGTCTGCGAGACAAAAACCATCTCATGCTGAATTTTACCAAAAATGGATAACATATTCTCAGATCGTATCTTAGATTAATAATTTTTTAAATGTATTCCAGTCTTTTGAACCTCTTGTCCGATCTTAACATCCGTTATATCATATTAATCCCGAGGTCGGCACCTATTTAGAGATCCTAGAATCATTGGAATTGCTTCAGCGGTTAGTTTGCTATTGTCGTTTACATATACTTCCTTAAATATATATTCCAGCATCTATTGGCCTCGCTCCTTCAGTCATAGCAATAGCGGTGGTGCGGGGCTGACGTCGCTAGAAGCGATAAAATGGCAGCGCCCCAATGTGCGAATAATTGTCAATTCTACCGACTTTATCTAGCGATAGTTGGTTATGCTACTTCTATTTGGTTATTATTCTGGCGCAATTTCATTAAACATGTAATAATCTTTCAAATAAAGCACACTTTTTATCATCACGGAATTGTCCTTTAAGAGGTTTGTTCTATGCCACCATTGCACCCAGACTCCATCATAATGAAAACAATTGTCAAATTGTTTCCGTATTTTTACTTGGTTTATTGTGGACCAAGAATTAAAAGAATGTTAAGGTTTTTCAATGGTTTTTAAATTTATTAATGACATCCGATCTCAATGAATCATTACAGATCTCTCCTATACCATAATTGCATTCAGATTCCAACAAAATTAAAACGATTTTAATATCTCCATACTTTTACATGGTTTGAACTTAGTTTATTTCTGTATGTTACACACTAATTTTGAATATTTTGCTAATAATATTGACTGTTACCTCTCCATTTCAAGATTACAAGAAATAAGAATCCCGTAACAGAACTACAAGTTGAAGACCCGCAGCTTAAAGAGGAACCGGTTCCTGCAAAATCAGCGGGTACCTCAGCTGGTACCTCCGCGGATATTTCTGTTCGGCTCCCCTCAATAACAAAAGGTAAGAAATGATTGCAATATTCATCCGACATTATATTAGATGGTATTATTTTAAAGTAAAAATCAAGGTCAATAGCTGCAGAGATAATAGAGGCATTGGATCTGACACGAAAATGGCAAAGATTGACAATAGCCTTGAGAATTGTTTGTCCTTGGTGGATTTACAATTTAATGAATGATCTGCTTAATATTTTGAAACTAACTGGCCCCAGACTTGTACTCAGTGAGTAAATGACCTCTTCATCTTTCGATTGCTTAATGAAATTGATTGATTGATTGGTGGGTGGGTGGGTGGGTGGGTGGGTGGGTGGATGTATGGATGGATGGATGGATGCATGAACGAACGAACGAACGAACGAACGAGCGAACGAACGAACGAACGAACGAACGAACGAACGAACGAACGAACGAACGAACGAATGAATGAATGAATTGGTGGATGGGTCGATGCATGGATGGGTGGACTGACAGGTGGGCAGGTGGATGGGCGGGCGGGCGGCCAAGCGCACGACTGGGCAGGCGGGCATGTGGAAGGAAGGAATGCAGGAAGGGAGGAAGGCTGGATGGAAGGAAGGAAGGATGGATGGATGGATGGATGATGGATGGATGGATGGATGGATGGATGGATGGATGGATGGATGGGTGGGTGGGTTGGTGGGTGGATGGATAGAAGGATGGATGGATGGGTGGAGGAATGGATGGATAGTTGGATGGATGGATAGATCTTAGTCATTTACTTCATTTAGTGCCCTTAATTTTAGGTCCTGGATCAATCGATTCTGACGTATACGCGTCTCACGAGGAGGAATCAGATGACATATTAGGAGAGTTGCCTGCGCATGCGCTGGGTGATACTGATGATGGCGGAGACGCGATAGGAGTCGTTGGGGTAAGGTAGATAAGACTTTTTGCTTTACTGACCCAATTTGACGTGTCACGGCCCCATAGCAATCATTATTTTCCGTTAATTATCGAAGTCTAGCATCCCACCATATTAATTTCAGAGCAATCATACAGATAAACTGTTGACTATTTGAAAACTAATTTAGCTGAAATCAACAGCCTCCATGCAGTTAAATTAATTTCAAATTACCCAGCATTGCAATTTGGAACGCGTTGCTAATTAATTATTCCTAGAACAAGACGACAAGGTTGTTGCTGTATTTCTCAGCAACAGCTTTCAGTCAGTGCTCTAAAATTTAACAACGTCTTATATGTATTGTCCGCTGACTATTTTGCTATCATTTCACTAACAGTCGTTATTGTAACAGCCAAATTGTTCTCAAAATGCTTGTCCATACATACCAAGTACTACATGTACATCTGTCCGCCCGAATCGTGGACTGCATGCGCATGAAAGCTAGTTACAACCTGTGGTCTCATGACCACCTGTCTTAAAAGCAAAAGTCCATTGTAGACGGTTTGACTGTAGAGTCTAACACGTGGTGTCAGTTACTTCGATTAAATAGCGCATTTTAATTGTCTGACTGCTTCGAGCCATGAGACAATAATTTCAATGGGCAGTAACTCTCGACCTACTGAATATTTTAAAAAGAATTTGACTGAAAGTTGTTGATGGTCTACCCACCAACAACTTTCAGTCAAATTCTTTAAAAAATATTCAGCATATCCAGAGTTACGCCCCATAGAAAATGTAATCTACCGAAATTCAGCGGGCAGACGGGTAAAGCATGAATCTCAATACGTTCGCAAACCTGACATCGGTATATCGATCTGTTTTATCAAGATAACCTTAAGATGACCACCTCGTTGACCCTGAAACGTACAGTACAGCTCATCAATAACTTAACATGCTTTCAAAACAAAATAAGACGGACGTAATGCTGAATACTTTGTACTTAAAAATAATTTGAAGTCATTATTGCGTAAGGCAACAATGGCTTCCAATCAAATTAAGTCCAAAATGTTCAATATCACATTTCTTACAGCGTGTTCAAAATGGGACTGTTTTAAAAAACATTTTAACTTATTTATTAGCTGTACTGTAAGAGCTCTCTCGAGAAGGCTTGGCATATAATGGATGAATCCATTTCTAGCCATGCCCCGCCCATCTCTAGCTAAGCTCCACCCATACTTTGCGCGTGTTGGGATCAATTTATATACTTGAATTCCCGGAAAACTAATTTCCTGGTAACTATACAGCTAATCTGTTGAATATTTTGTAACTAATTTGACTTGGGCTGTTGCTGCCTATTGCAGCAACAGCGCCCAGTCAAATTAGTTTCAAAATATTCAACATAATGTTTATTAAATAGTAGATATATAATGTGTACAACTGACGGGCTATTCCAAGTTCCTGATATTTTGGTTGTGACCCATGACATAATTGATTATGACGTCATATGCTAGACTGGCAGATCGGATTCATCAATTATGGAACAAATCATTATTATTTCAGAAGGTTTCGTCTCGACGACGCAAATCATCGTTACCACCTCTAATTAGCATCCCAATTAAAACCCGAAGCCCGGATGGACCAGCAGGTGTGTTACAGAATAACCGAGCCTTCTTGACGAGGGAGAAAACCAAATATTCTGAGCCTAGTGGTTCTGTGGCTAGGCGCCAGGGAGGCCCACCCACTCTGCAATACAGGCGCACATTTCTCCAGCTAGATGAACTCATCACTGGAGATATCTTTGTAAGCGTATAAGGCAATACTGCATATTCCATGTTTAACCATTTGACCCTCGAAGTTTGTCAAGAAAATTTCAATTTTCTCATAGAAATTGTCCTTTTGTAGACCAAGAGAAGACTATTTTTGAAAATTTAACGCTGGAATGACTGGTTCGGTTATTGAGCCAGTCATTCCAGTGGTAAAATGTTCGAAAATAGTCTTCTTTTGGTCTTCAAATGGACATTTCTCATGACTACGGCAGAAGCCGTTTTTGGCTGATATGAGTGTTAAAGTGTTAATATGCATAGTAATTTTCCGTAGGTCTATATTTTATTGTTCACTCAACCCTGGTTTTATTTGTCCCAGTGAAGCAACGTATGAAATTCGTGAAGTGAATCGTATAGCCTAATATCCATAGATTCGATTTAAAATCACGATTTATTTACAATACAATGCTAGGCGTAAAAATATCAGAAAACTGTGAACAATTTACTGCGAAATGTTTAATATTCGGAAATTACTTAGGCACCAACAATCTCAAGGCTAATTTTAAAATATTCAACATCTCTACCGACACTAGCACTTCTGTCAAGACGTTTCCAACATTTGCAGAGCTGATATATCGACCTACACAAGGTCACCAGCGACACTGACACTCAAATGTCTTACAAAAAAGCCCTCGAGGAGCAGATAGCTAACATCGATGTCAGCTCCGATCCAAACGAAGCCCTAACCAAAATACTGAAATCTATGGAATCATCCGCTACCATCACCATAGGTGTTCTTAAAAACAACCAAACTAGGTATACTGACGACCCTCTAGTAGTAAAACTGTCAGCAGAGCAGACAGTGTTACGGCTGCGCATCTATCAAAGTGGCCAAAGTGAAGACCGCACCAAGCTACGCCGGGAGCGCAATATTATCCTGCGCCACATTAGCGAACGCTTAAAAGATCTTGCTATTCAACAGACAGACTCCCTAGCAGATTAAATCACTGCCACGGATGACTGTCACAAAATGTTTCGGGCAGCCCGAGCCCTGAGAGTTACTGACAACACACGACCACTCACTGTACACAACTCTGAAGGACACTTTATCGGGACTGACCAGGGAAAAGCCGAGGCGATCCGAGAATGGTTCAAGGAACAGTTCACTGACAACGATGATGAGCCCTTCCACCCGTTCTCAGGAGACCCCAGGCCATTACTAACACCAATTAAAACAGCAGAAGTTGAGAAGGCACTTAAAGCCCTGAAAAATGGACGTGCGTCTGGACCTGATGGCATGAGCAATGAACTATTCAAATATGCAGGTGACATGATCTCAAAAAAGCCACCTGGGCCCCAAGCCAATCTGTGGCCCATTATTGCTCCACAACAGCATACGGAAAATCCTATCCAATGTTACTCTATGCCGCATCCGGGACAAGATCGATTACTTCACTGGATCATATCAAAGTGGCTTCAAACGTGGACGCAGCTGCGCAGACATTGTATGGGCTCAACGCATGCTCGTGACGGAAGTCATGTCCAAACACATGGCCTTCCACAAAATGGGCGTTGACATGTCACGGGCCTTCGACACAATTAAATGCTCAAAGATCCTTGATGTACTACGCCAGGCCAGTTGCAATGAAGATGAGCTACGACTAGTGAGACTACTGCTAGCAGACACCAAGCTGAGAGTACGAGTCAAGTCAGCGAAGTCTGTAGAGTTTGAGACATCAATCGGCTCCCCACAGGTAGGTGGTCTATCTCCGGTGCTTTTCACCTGCTACCTTGCTGCTGCATTGAAATCTGTGCGGGAATGTTCCACAAGACCAAATCCCAGGGCCAATACTGAGCATGCCGCTAGAGATGGAATATGCCGACGATGTGGACTTCATAGACGAGGAAAAGAAACCCCTTGACGAACTTCTCCCAATAGCTGCAAGCAAACTAAAAATTGAGAATCTCTTTATGAATGAATCCAAAACAGAGTTCACCCACATATACCTATTGACAAAGCATGAAACTATAGAAAATGATGACCCACTTCGTGGCGGCGAACCATGGAGGAAAATAAAATCCTGGTCTCACTGCTTTGCAGTACTACTGACATTTCTGCACGCTGCGTCTTGGGGAACATAGCTTCCCAGTCCTTCTGGAAGCTATGGATTCGTAGATCAAAGATGCCCTTGATAAAGAGGCTACGTTTATATAATGCAACCTGCGTATCCTTGATGCTGTATAACTGTAACAGCTGGGCAGCTCCAAAGGCAGCTCTAGACAAACTCGATGCCTGCCACTGCAAACACCTACGCACCATCACTGGACACCGATGACCAGACAGCATAATTTCCAACAATGCACTATACAAGATGTGTAATACGTCGCCGCTGTCTGTAAAAGTCGCCCAGCAAAGATGGTCCATGTTTGGCCATGTGCTAAGGATGCCAGAAGAGACACCAGCACAGAGAGCCTTGGAATTCACCCTACTCGGAGGCAGCAAATACAAAGCAAGGAGAGGACGTCATTGCATAAACCTGCTAAGCATGCAACGAGGTGACCTCAAGAAAGCAGGACTCGGTACACTCAAGTCAAGAATGGACCTGAGGACAAGACTCAGTGGGAAAAAGCGAAGAAGGCCTTATTGCATTTGTATGATGTTTCTACTACTACAGCCGCAGAATACAGTAATCATCATATATCGAGATATCGCGATACTTACGTACTACGTAAGTGATATTGTCTCGGGAAAAATCATGCATCCCAACCCTGATAACGCGGGTTATGGGGCCAGTACTGGACCAATACGGACCCGGAATGTGGCACGGTATTGGGTCAGTACACGTGCAGTAACCTGTATTGTCAGGGTATGTTTAGCAGGCCCTGACTTAACTACTCTAAAAAGTACTTAAAGTAGACCTAATTAACCCATCATTAACTGAAGTTGGCTAAATCAAATCTGAAGTAAGTAGGCCTACATGTTTAGGCCAGGACTATTTAAGCTATAGCTACATTGTGACAGCTAGTAGGCACTAGACTGTGTTTCGCTTTAGCCAAATAAAACCGGGGTTTGATAAAAAGACACTACACCTTCTTGATGTTGTTTGTAAGCACTATAATTTGTATAATTTCTGTTTTTGAAAACTTATTTTGCATGCACCATCTGCTGTGTGGAGGACTAAACCTTCTGCAGAGAGGTTCTGGTTTTCAGCATGATATGTCCAGAGAAAACAGGTTCTTGTTTTATACAGGTTTTATACAGGAGAGCCTCAGAAGGAGCATTTATCAATATAGAGGCCAATTATCATACTATTTTTACCCTTTAACACTCATATCATCCAGAAAAGGCTTCTGGAGTGGGCTTGCGAATGTCCATTTGCAGAGAAAGAGAAGATTATTTTTAAAAATTGGCCACTGGAATGACTTGCTCGATAACCGAGCCAGTTATTCCAGTGGTAAATTTAGAAAAATACTATTCTCATTCTCTGCAAATGGACATTTTCTATGAGAAAGTTGAAATTTTCTTGAACAAAGTCGAGGGTTAAATGGTTAAAGGATTTTGTGGAAAATTTCTCGGAAAATCGAAGATGACCACCGGAAAAATCGAAATATCATAATTCTGAATATTTCTGGCCCCTCGCACCTTAAGATCCTTCCAGCCTAATATAGTTAAAATCCGCCAAGCAGTTTATGAGAAACATTTTAAAGGGCTTTCGAAAGATTTACCAATACATATTCTCGTTAAAAGTGTTGGAAATTACCGGGATAACATCTTCCCAGCCAAATTTGGTTAAAGTCTATGACAAACGATCCACCATGTATGATTATACATGTAAGATTCGACAAAGTCGGACGATGTTTGATCGTGTATCATACTCTCCGACAAGTCGAATCATACACGCAAAAAGTCGGACAATGCTCAACTTTCTTCCGACAGCGCTAAGCATGTTGGATGAAACGGCCAATCATACACCAGAATTTAAATCACGTGATTTTGATGGTATCACCGGTTGGTAACCTCATGTAACAATGAGCGATGCTGTATGATCGTGTATAATGAACATGTAGGCCTATAAAATACACATGTTGATCATAATGTTGGATCTCATGTCACTGGCTTAAAATCCACAATTTGATTAGCAGACGATACGTTTTAAAATATTTCTTGAAAATTGTTTGATTTGAGAATCCAAGATGGCCACCATAAAAATCGTATAAATCGGAATCTTATCGTGGTATTTCCAATAGCACGACATTGCTTTCTTACACCGCTAATCTGTAATGACCAGGTCGGCTAAGATGGTTTCTGCAGTGGTCTTGAGAACTATCCATTTGCAAACAAAGAGAATACTATATTTCAAAACTTGCAACAGAAATTACTGCACGGATAGTTAATCGAACCAGTCATTCATTATTTCAATGGTGAATTTTCAAAAAGAGTATTTTCTTAGCCTGCAAATGGACATTCAACCTGAAATAAGCAAGAACTTAAATTCTTTGATCAATCTTGACTATCACAGCATTAAACAACACCAGTATAATGGAGGATTCCAGCTTATCCATCAATCACATATCGTCATAGCCAACTATGTGACGTGACGTCTTAATCAATTATCTCATAAATGGCATAGCTAAGTTCGTCGCGAACGCTTAATTGTTGGCGGACTATGCGTTGTTGTACGAATTGTATGTCTTTACTATTTAATAAACATGCTGTTGAATGTTTTGAAACTAATTTGAAACTGACGCAGCTACAACACCCAGTCAACTTAGTTTCAAAATAATCAACAGCTAATTGTGTTGTTTTCTGGAAATTGATAGTCAGGGAGTTCAGGGATCGATCGATCCAAAGTCCTAACACGGGCGAGGTGTGGGCGAAGATTAGCTAAAGATAGGCGGGGCATAGCTAAAACTGGATTCCTCCATTGTCAGAAAAACACCTGCTGACGCGGTATATGGTATGTTCATTCGTGGCAGATGGCACTTATTTTAGTATCAGAGTTAACCCTTTAACACTCATATCAGCCCAAACCGGCCTCTGCAGTGGTCTTGAGAAACGTCCAATTTCAGATCAAGAGAAGACTATTTTTGAAATTTTATTACTGGAATGACTGGCTCGATAACCGAGCCAGGCATTCCAGTGATAAATTTTTAAAAATATTCTTCTCTCGGCCTGCAAATGGACCTTTTCTATGAGAAAATTAAAATTTTCTTGAAAGAATGTAAGGGTTAAAGGGTTAAACACTACAACGAGGATGGTGTTGCGTGTCGCACTGCGTGTTGCACTGTTCTGTTTGCATGATTTTGCTTGAAGGGTCTTCAAGAAGTATCAGACGATATCAGAAAAGCATCTCAAAAGGTAAGACTGTCCTACAGACATGCTCTGATGAATGGATATATCCGATCTGTCACTCAAGTATATGACGTCATAATCAATTACGTCACATGTAGGCCGACGTCACAAGCAAAATACATAGTGAACGACGTCTAGATTTATCTCCGTCAGGAAGATTGAATAGTCCGTCAGCAGTACGAATTGGAGACTACTATTTAATAAAGACTGTTGAATGTTTCGAAACTAATTTGTTGCCATAGATAACGTCATTCGATCTTAATTTTGATATTTTAGGAAAATTCCGGCGAAAGAGCTTTTGTAAGTGATTTCTATAATAGGTTTCCTATATAAATTTACTGAGTATATATGTACCATTTTCTGGGCCCTTTAAACATGCTATCATTAGCCCCAGTGAGGCCTGTTCAAGTGACTGCACAATCAGATGACGTGACTCCTGACCCGTAGAATATTATTGACGGGTATTGACGTCGATAGATGAATGCCGTGTGGTACACAATCTTAGTATGAACGCGATCTGTGGGCCTCTCTCTCTCCCTCCCTCCCTCGCTCCCTCCCTGCCTCCCTCCCTCACCCCTCTCTCTCTCTCTCTCTCTCTCTCTCTCGCTCGCTCGCTCTCTCCCTCCCTCCCTCCCTCCCTCCCTCCCTCCCTCCCTCCCTCCCTCCCTCCCTCCCTCCCTCCCTCCCTCTCTCTCGCTCGCTCGTCTATCAAGCCATCCGCCCGCCCGCCCGCCCGCCCGCCCGCCCGTCCGTCCGCCCACCCGCCGGCCCGCCCGCCCGTCCGTCCGTCTATCTATCTATCTATCTATCTATCTATCTATCTATCTATCTATCTATCTATCTATCTATCTATCTATCTTATATACGGATTCCACGACATTAAATAATTAGTCGAGTGTTCCCCATCTGTACAGCTTTATTCTCCATTGCCATGAAGATCTTAAATCATGTAAATAACATAACATGTACATAAATTACATGTTTTGAAATTGTGTGACACGGAGCTTCAATAAGTTTACGAATCTTTATCTCTATCTTATCATTGATCAACAAAGTTCCGTAATCTTTTAAATATGCCTATAGGAGTCCGACCTGCCACTCAACTATCTAATGTCACAATAAAAATGACGTAGCTCTGTCATGAAAATCGAAAAGTCCGCCACAAAAGTGTAGGAATTGTAATGTCTTTGATAAATTGACAATTTATTTAAAGACTAAGTTGAATTTTTTGAAACAGTCTCCAGGAAAAAAAGCTTCAAAATATTTTACAGCTTACCTGTATAGTTACCTTAAAATTAAAATTCTAAGAATTCAGGTTTCACAGTTTCAAATCGATTCATACACGCGCTAAATGTTGGTGGAGCTTAGATAGAAATGGGCGTGGTATGACTAGAAATGAACTCCATTCCCTTTAGTCCCAGTTCTCTGACTCTGCCATGCGCCGATTCTGATATGACGCCTGGCATTCAAAATCGGCACAAGGCAGATTCAGGGAGTCGAACTACCTTACATTGTCACTGTATCAGAAAAGCGTGTCAATGAAGCTTGACCTGAACTGTTTAATGTTGTTTGTCATGTTCTAGGGACTGGACCACATGGAGCCTGCATTAGCTTCAGAAGGGCCAGGAGTCAGCTTGGTAAGTATAGACAGCCAAAATCTGTAAAGTAAATGTTGCCCTCATGCATGACATTTGTAATGCCCTGAGTGAAATACAGAAAACTGAAACTTAAACTAAAACACAATTGCGAAAAATAGAAAAAATTACCGAGTGTATTAATCCGATCTGTCACTCAAATATATGTCATCATGATCAATTACGTCACGTGTAGGCTGACGTCACAATCATAATTGACATATAATACTCTGTCCTGAAACTGGAATAGTCAACCTGCCTG